>JBAMBQ010000569.1:0-17565 GCA_037044495.1 Stegana nigrithorax | reverse complement strand
CGTGTTGAGGTCGCTAACCTTACAGAAATCAAGGACAAACAGTCTTTTATGTGTAAAGCAAATCATACAATTTGGCAATGCACTCAATTTACACAGTTGCCTATATCATCGCGAAGGCAAATCGCACAACAAAAACGATTATGTTTTAATTGTCTTTCTCCATCGCACTCAGTACAAAATTGTTCATCAAAATATTACTGTAAGCAATGCAGCGCACGTCACCACACTCTTTTACATGATGAGCGTTCGTTGTCTGCTTCACACTCTCATTCGTCAACTTTCAATCGAAAGCAGCCACCAGCTGACGCCTTTGCTCAATGCACGCACATACAAACTCGAATAAATACAGCGGTGAGTGCTCTCTCATCAAATGAGACTTCGAAGTTTTGCACTTTTCTGCCTACAATAACTGCCACTGTCATAGACAAATGGGGGAATCAAGTAAATTGCCGATTATTGCTTGATTCTGGTTCAACTACTTCTTTCGTCTCCGAATTATATGTTCAGCGCGTCGATTTGCAACGGGTGAGTGGAAGAATATCGGTTTCTGGATTGTCAGAAGGCAATGCCGGCCTTACTCGCGGTCGTGTAAATTTTACAATTACCTCAACGCACAGTAAAACAACTTTAAATTTAAATGCCTACATTTTGCAAAAAATAACGTCACACCTGCCTTTGCAATCGATCCACTGTTCGTCTGGAGTAATGCAATCAATTTTAAAATTGCCTTTAGCCGATCCAACATTCGCAATATCCGCTCCGATAGATGTGCTGGTAGGGTCGGATCAACTTTGGAATATATTCACTGGAGAACGCCAAGATTTTGGAAAAAATATGCCTATTGCACTCAACAGCATATTCGGATGGGTTATCACCGGTCAATGCATCAGTGAACAGCAGACCGTAGTTGCCGCCAGTCATCATGCGCTAGCTGACATTGACAACCTTTTTCTCGACTTTATGGAAATCGAGGATGTAAAACCTACTATAAGCAAAATCGAGCAAGCAAACCCGGTGGAGACTCATTTTAGTGAGTTTGGTGTGTGTGTTCGTTTTCGTCAGCATCGGTACGTGTTCTCAGCTGACATCGAAAAAATGTTCCGTGGAATTTTGGCGTCTGATGAACACACTAATTTTCAACGTATCGTTTGGCGCGAAAATGAAAATTCACCAATTGAACATTATCGGTTACTAACAGTGACATATGGACTTGCATCATCGCCTTTTCTCTTATCTTATCTTATCTTCTTGCTTCGCGTGTTCTTTCAAACGGCGCTTACGTAGATGACATCGCTACCGGTTGTGATACAATTAATGAACTTCTTGAGCTTAAATCACAGCTAATTGAACTATTACCCAGTGAGCTATGTGAGCATCAGCCGACGGAATTCGACTCTGAAAAGACAGTTTCGTGTGTTAAACTACTCGGGTTACAGTGGAGCCCTGACTCAGATGAATTCCAAATTGCAATAAGCACACCTGACGTAACGTACAACGAACCAACAAAACGTAGTATGCTGTCGGCGACGGCAAAAATCTTCGACCCTCTCGGGTTAGTGTCACCTAGTGTTGTGCTGTTCAAAATACTGCTTCAAGAATTGTGGTGTCTTGGATTAGACTGGGATGATAAACTGTTAGCCGCATTGACTGACCGCTGGAAAAAATATATGCGCGAGCTTCATAGCCTCACCAATGTCAGGGTACCTCGCCACATAGCGCCTTCTGGCAACTTTATTGAAATTCACGGATTTGCAGATGCGTCATCCGTAGCATATGCTGCTGCTGTTTACAGCAGAGCACAGTTGTCTAACGAATCCTACACAGTAACGCTCATCGCTGCAAAAACCAAGGTTGTCCCTTTGAAGCCGGTATCCATTCCACGCTTAGAAATAAGCGCTGCGCATTTATTAACAAAATTAATTGTATCAATCAAAACCTCACTGAACTTGCACATTTCAGATACATCATGTTGGAGTGATTCTGAGATTGTACTACACTGGCTTTTATCGCCACCTCGTAGATGGACCCCATTCGTTTGCAATCGCACGGCAGACATTTTAGACGTTTGCCTTCGACAGAATTGGCATCATGTACGAACGGCCGACAATCCAGCTGACTGTGCATAATGTGGCATTCTTCCATCAGAATTGGTCAATCATTCTCTATGGTGGCACGGACCCGAGTGGCTGTCACTGCCACAATCGTGTTGGCTCGAGTCAAAACACTCTACGCCGTGTACCGACTCTCAAGTACTAGCCGAACAATGCAAACTCTCGCCAGAAATAGTGCTCTGTTCTCAACAGAATGCAAACGTTCTTGAAGCATTAATTAACAAATCGTCTTCTTGGCTACGACTGCTTCGCATAGTAGCATATTTTCAGCGCTTCATAAACAACTGTCGTAATCCTCAACGAGAGAATCAGCGCACCGATTCAGTTTGTACACGTGAACTCAAAGGTGCTGCCGACGCAATTATTCGTTATTCGCAAGCTAATACACTTGGACTTGAAATACGTCAATTACAACAGTCGCAACCCTTGCGCACAAACTCTGTGCTTATCCGGTACACACCCTTTTTGTAATGTTTCTCGGCTTATTTGCAGATATATCCATATCAAACATCTGCATACAGGCGTCGACGCTACGTTCGCTATTGTGCGGAAACAATACTGGATACTTGGCTGTCGAAACATTGTTCGCAAAATATTCTTCTCTTGCAAACCCAGCTTCTTACAACGCCGAGCTACAAGTCAGCAGTTAATGGCTGACCTTCCTGCGGTTCGAGTGCAGCCTACTCGCTGTTTTCTTTACTGTGGACTTGATTACGCAGGACCGATCTCGATCAAGCATTCACGCCTACGCAATGCAAATGGTAAGGCGTGGTTCGCTCTCTTCATTTGTATGTCTACCAAGGCCATACATATCAAGCTGGTAAGCGACCTTGCCACAGATTCATTCCTGGCTGCATTTCGTCGTTTCGTTTCTCGTCGAGGAATGCCAAGCGATTTATACTCGGATAATGGCACAACATTTCATGGAGCTCGTCGAACGCTTAATGAATTGCAACGACTTGTTGCAACTGAAAATCACTTACGCCAAGTCATAGATGTCTTAACATCTGAAGAAGTCCAGTAGCATTTTATTCCCCCTTCGGCACCACACTTCGGCAGGCTCTGGGAGTCTGGCATACGATCAATTAAGTTGCATCTTCGCCGCTTTATCGGAGATACGGTGCTCACCTTCGAAGAATGCTACACGTTACTCTCTCAAATCGAGGCCATTGTAAATTCCTGTCCGCTGTGCGCTTCGTCCGACACTGATGTAGACCCATTGACGCCTGCCCACTTTTTAATAGGCGTGCCATATACTAGTCCAGAACTGACGTTACAAAGGGAAGCGACGATTTAGTGCGAGTCGTCACAGTACAAACAGCGCGCGGTCGCTACGTCCGCCCGATTACAAAGATCGCAGTCTTGCCACTTTCCTGAACCAATTGTTCAGGGGGGGGGCGGTATGTTGGGGAACTAAACACCCTGTTTTAGTTCCTGCACTCATCCTACCGCACTCAAACACTAAACACCCGGTTTAGTTCCGGCACTCATCATACAACACTCGAATTTATACTTTCACTCAATTTATAATTGTATAAAAGCTTGCACAGAAAGTGCAAATCTTCTAACTTCTGTTTTCCTTCGCTTTGTCGTTTAACTTCAATAAATATTTAAATCAGAGATCGGTTCGTCCGCCTGATAAATTCCAATATTTGAAACTCTTTTTTATCAAAAACCAAGTTATAGTTCGCGAGGGCGTAGTTTCCAATCAAGCCTGTAAAATTTTCAAATCTAAAATTTGGTAACGGATTCATAATAAGCGAAAAAGTTTTTTTTCAGGAAATGTTGGTTTTTGGTCGATCGTTCCTAAGGCAGCTATATGATATACAATTGTAATCCGATATTTATTATATTCAAGTACATGATTGTTTATTACGTAGAACTAACAAATTTACAGTTGGACAGTACCTTAAATTAATAAATCCATAATTTAGTAACGATGTCTTAAACTCTTTATGCCTATAAATTAGGAGAGTCTTTGTGACAAATTTGGTGGTTGTAGGTATAACCGTTTCCGAGATCCGTTTGTTCATACAGACGGGCAGACAGACAGACGGACATGGCTAGATTGACTTGCCTTTCAATGCTGATCAGGAATATATATACTTTGTGGGGTCTGCCACGCCTCATACTACCTGTTACATACGTTTACACAACTTTAATATTCCCTTTACCATTTTTTGGTTCAGTGTACAAAAAGCCAAATAAAAAATTGAAAACACCCAAAAGGACTCAACTCTTTCGACAATCAAATCGTACGCAATGCGCGAAGAAAGTGACGAACATATACCTACCTTGCATTTCAATCCTCATATCATACGCCTACAAATAGGCAAGCGGCAGCCATTTGGCTGAGCCCACAACGCAAGGATTCGCTGCTAGCGGCAAAAACCTTAAATCGAATTATCTGAAGAAAGCACCGAAATGTCTAATTGTCTGATGTGTGCTGGCGGCCAAAAACCGAATGTTTGATGTTTGATCAGTGGACACCCGCCTTAACTTTAAAAAGAATATGTAGAAATGACAAGACGAAGAAAAAATCTGAAATCCTATTTTATAAAAATATTCTGTAAAAAAATTTTTAAATAATAAAAGAAACAATGTATAGTGAAAATTAACAACTAATAAAAACAAGCCCAGATGAACTAACAAGACTAGGATACGACTTTGAAATCGAATCAAATGAATAACACATAAACAAATCTTAATAAGCAATCAACTTTCAGACCAAAAAGGCTAAGCACATGCAAGGGTAAATGTGTGAAGAAACTCTTCGGCAACTACAATTGATATGGCCAATAGCTGCTTTATCTAAATAACACATAACCTAAAGTTTTCGAGAGCGACCAAAACATTTACTACTGAAGATGGCTCATCAGTAATAATGAACAATGCAGATGCCCCTGTATCAAGCCATGTAATCACGGCTCAACCCGCGGAAGTCATGGGCTCTGAGTTCGTAGGCGTTGAACCGCAGTTGAAAAAAAAGCCTCACCAAAGTAGCCCAAGCAGACATCTAATACCCGAAAGCAGCTGCGGCTGTGTAGAATGTTTGCCTCGTAAAAACTGGGAATAGGGCTCATACATACGAATTCTTAGATAGTATGGGACACTCGAGAGAGCATCCCTAGAACTTGTGTCCTTATTGACAAGCGCTTCTCTAACACGATTCTTACAGAATTTCTCATTAAGGACTGTACACTGCTACTGCTCACTGCCTACGAAAACAACAAGGCGACTAAAGTGGTCAACGCGTCGGAATACTTTCCGAGAGATGGACCAGTATCCCCCGGATATCTCGAAGCTAGTCGACTCTTCGAGCAGTAGGAACATGCCCATAACGAGGTGTGGAGCTGAAGCAACACAAACAAAAGATGAGAGTATCTTTGAGAATTCAACATTAAATCTAACCAATCAATAAGTAATGTAAGGAATAGCACGTTTGTTAATAGGATAAGACAGACAGTTTTAGACATGAAACTTTCCAACCTATTATACTCTAAGAAAATAAGTTACTAGAGCGAATCAAGCGAACCCTCAATGTCTAATCATAAGACAATACAATTTAAGATCGGAGATACAAGCAAACCAACAACCACCTGTAGGAACCCACGTAGAACTAACTGGATCAAGCACAGGGAAATACCCACGAACATCGTATAATCTGATAACCGCACACCCTGTAACATCCCCTAAAGTTAGAACAATGCCTCTCTACCCTCAATACAGGCCTATGAGAAAATCTGCCCAATAGGTGGGACAAAAAGAGAGCATAGCGCACCATGGTGGTCTAACTCCCCATAGAACGTCAGGAAACTGGTCAGATCCTTCGTTGTAGCGAAAACGTATGGCCAGTGGGAACTGTACCTTACCGCCATTTCATCTTAAAATAATAAAATTAAAAAATCCAAGGACAATAACTATAGGAACATCTGTGAGACAATGAATTACACCCCGGCGGCAGCTAGACTACATACGGTTATGAACAACGACAGGATGGAGGCGAATGTCGCCCTAATAATAATGGCTCCTACTTGGAGAACGATGAGCAAACGAGGGAAGAAAGATATTACTCAACCAAAATTCTTTAAACCCATTGGCTTGACGACTTTCTAATTGAAAAGACTAGAAAAACAAGGCTCCACAACAGTGGTGATAAGACACCCACTTGAGGGCATTGCTAGAAATGTATCTCCCATCGCGACTTCAGCTGCGTACGATCTTAAGACTGAGCTAATCAACAAACACATCTTTCACTGCCTCGTATGTCGAGAAATGTGCAAACAAAGTTTTTATAATCTTGGTCAGGTGGAATAGTATTGAGAACGGCCATGAGAGCCCCTTCATCACTCGCAGTATGCATACCAAGCTGGCCGATCTACGAACTGAGGCGGAAATATGTGCCATACGCTGATGTGCAAATTAGCGAATTGGAAGAGATAGTGGTAAACAATCTTGCAGATCAAATTTATCAGTCAGAACACATAACTATTTTACCCAGCAAGGTCATTAGTTCGCCACAGCTTTTGAGCTCGGCAAAGCTTATGAGGTCACAGCTGAAAGCTACCAGCCTGAAGTTACTTGCTATGCACGCGAATGTTTTAGAAATATACAACGGTAGATGACAACAACAAGATCGTTGCCGCTGGATTACGTGACTGCGTCTTAAAGTAGCCAATGTCCTAGCGCAAGGCGGCGAATAAGAGAAACATAATAAGGAGACAACTAGAGTGCTTCACACATATAGGTGCACAAGCATATTCAGCCGTGCGATTGTTTTTGCATCCAAAAACTCACGACGTCATTGCAGAAATGATAAATCACGCGAACGCAAGAAATTTAGGAGTGTGAGTCGGACAAGTGAAGTTCAAGTTTGCGCGAGGCAGCAAAAAGAAAATAAAGTTAATATCGGGCGGAAGTTTGAATAAACTGCTAGTGCTGAAAGCCTCGGACCGCCATCATCGATTGCAAGCTGCAATCCGACCGTATTTCAACAACTCTACCACCATATTGCGGCTACGAGTTTTCAACCTAAATCGGCGGTAGTAAATGTGCCGCCTTGGCAGCTCCAGTTACCAACTATGTTAGTAATACAGTTCATCAGCGGCCTCAGTGTTTCAACAACCCGCCGAGCAAATGCACAGCGGCAGCAGCAGGAACACTAGTATTCTTCGTTGTCATTGCCCGCGAGACGTCTAACGAAACGACACGGCAAACCACCCTGCTAGAAATTACGCGCCTCCAAGCCGTAATTAGGCAACGTAAGGTATCTCGGCGGCATTCCAGAGCGAACCTGAATCTTGTAACCTTAGACTGTTTTTTTTTTTTTTTTTTTAAGTGAAACTTTTTTAGCGAGGTGTAAGTCCACAAAAAAGGTAACAGAAATTAAAGGCATGATGCTTGAAAAACGAAGTGGGGAGAAGCACAAAACAAAGCGCATTGTCTTGTGCGTGGTCGTCTGCAGCATAGAAAATGATTGCTTACGCATGAGTAACAGAGAGATAAAAAATGCATCTATGAAATAAGAAGCAAACAAACGAGAGAGTAGATTTTACTCAGTCAACATTTCATACGGCATAATCTACACACATATTGCTGTGTAATACTTATAGATCGTCGCCTTGCTTAGCTGCTGCTAATAAGGGTGGAAACTTTAAAATATTCTGAGCCAGATTTTATATGAATGTTGTTGTTGTTGTTGTGCACATTGTGGCAGTGCCACAATAATATGAGTGACCACTAATATGTTTCTTAGTAATGATTTCTATAATTTTTGTTGCCGATGTTGTAATATTGTGCACCGGTGTCAATAGAGTGCAATAGTGAATTGCTTTATTTCTTTCCCACTTCATATACATTATTTGAACTTTAGCGAAATGAACAGTAAAGCCTGTAACATATTTACCTCACGTATATGTGAAAATGGTATTATTTAAGGGCATTCTACTATCGAGACTATCCTATACACCATATTAGTTGTTGAATAGAACACATTTTTAAATTTTATTGCTGTAGAAAACTCTTTGCTTTGCATGGCTGTTGCTAACAAGGTTGGAAAATACAGAAAACAGAAAACATTTTTATATGAATGTTGTTGTTGTTGAGCACATTGTGTCAGTACGACAGTAATATGAGTGAACACTGATATGTTTATTAGTAATGATTCCTGTAATATTAGGAAGTGAAATAGTAAATTGCTTTGTTTCTTTCCTACTTCATATACATAGTAACTAAAACATAATTTCTAACATTTTGTACAGCAGTTTCACTTCAATAGTGTGCTTATATGGGTGAGGCACATTACTTTTCTTTTGATTGTATACAATCTCGGCCCGATTACGCTGCGCGTAAGCACGGTCGACGCATAGATGCAACACACTCTGTATAATTAATCTTAAGTTTTACCGTAAATATTTTTGTTCTTTCCTATTAGGCTTTTATATAGTTATTACAGCGCCAGATGCGAATTCAGGTACTCTTTTGGAAATTAGGCATATGACATATTAGAGTATCTGCGTGCATCCCTTTGTAGATGCATGGCAATAGCAACCACCTATGGATACATATATAAATATATACTTTCTATATAGATGCGCACAGGCATATTAATCATCACCGTGCTTAGCCGAATCGAACTATCGTAGGAATCCGCGGCATTTCGTTTTGTTCTCCTTCTGATTTCAGCCTTGCAGCTGCAACCAGGTGGGCCCATCAACGTTTCAGATGTGTAAGTAGCCTTTTAGGCAACTACCGAGTATGGCATAAAAGCCTGTTGCTTTCATTGTGTAAATATATATATATATATATGTAAGCGGTTGCGCACTCGAATAGTAAGACATAAAATAGGATTTGATTTTTCTTGAATAATAATAGGAGCTTTCGGCAAACTAACTATACATATTTTGTTTTTCTTCTGTAATATGAACGGGAGGCTAGTTAGTGACAATTTTTTTTTTTTTTACAATTTTATTAGGAAATTTCATAGGTGAAATAGTCTTAAAAATAGTACGAATTGTTCCCTAGAGATTTACAATGGTCGAATTGATCGGACGGTTGAATAAGAAGTCAGTTTAGAGCAACTTATAGGTTCAGTTAGGGCGACTGTCTGTAAATGTATTTCCTTGCCGTCGCATTGGTAAGGTGGGTAGAGACGGGACCGTGGCCATTACACCGATGCCTCCCCTTTTTCTTTCTTTCTTCTTTTGCTGATCTTAGTTGATTGTGGTTATTTGTCAGTTGTTCCGTTTCTTTTTTTTTGCGGGTGCATCAGAACGGCCATTACGTGCCGCCCGGTACTATTTCCCTTGAGTAATGTCTCCTTCTTTGTATTTTTTTTTTTTTTTTGTTTTTGTTTGGTTTGTGCGGTTCACTGTTCTTTTGAGTGAACTGTCGACCCCCGTTTTCCTTGTCGAGTGCATCTACTATTTTGTAGTGTGTAGCTCCGGAGAGGCCGCCGGAACGAATCCCGCCACGGCGAGCTAAGCCATAGAGCGAAGCATGATGCACTCACCCCGGCAAAGCTTCTCCGAGGGAGGACGACGTGCGCTTTGGCAGCGTGTGGTGTTATGTATCGGTGATCGTGTAGCCTTTGGTTTAACTTTTGTTGTTATGTTGGCGCCGCGTATGCACGCGAAGGCACCATATTAAAGACTAGTAGGCGTGCATAAATTGTATTGTATTATAATAATACCACGAAACACTAATCACACCCAGTACAGGATTGGCGCCCAACGTGGGGTCACCAAGGTTGCATTAAACATCCGCAGCCGACCCAAATGTGAGCAAAGAGTATTATGACCACGTCGGTCGCTGTTAGGTAATGCGCTTTTTGGGCACATTACAGAATTGGCGCCCAACGTGGGGCCAAATAAGTGTACAGTTAACATCAGTGCGCATCATTAAATCATTTTTGTTTATTTGAACAACGTCCCACGCGTTTCTTTTAGCTTTAAGTCTACTTTCCTTTATTTAATTATTTCACTTATGAGGCAGCGCGAGTTACGTACCCTAACCCCATTTACCACAATTACACTGGCATAGACGTCAGCGTAATCATCGACAAATATTTAAAACATGAAAATAATGAATGAGCATATGCACAGTAGCACACTAACCCCATAACCTTTCCAATAATTATTCTGATACCAACGATATCAGCGTAATATGTTACATTAAAATAAGCACAAATAAACTTTTGCTAAGTATAGGTAACGTTAAGCTTGACCTAACTTCCGCAATGCTTAGTCGACATAATACGAAACCGCGTTTGCATATTAAAAATAATATAAATACTGTAAGTTTTAGCTTTAAGTATCCAGTCTGAAGACATGGTAACTAAAGTTACTATCATTTAGCAATAAATAAAGAGTATAAATTAAATCTATTATCATTATTATTATTTATTATTATTTACTTGTTTATAGAAAACAAGAAGCCCCAAAAAAACAACTGCAACAGCAGCTCCAACAACAAGACCAACTACAGCAGGATGTCTTACTAACACCAAAGGACATATTAACACAGTTCCATTAACTGAAAAGCCTGGACAACAATTACAGTGCCATAGCGTTTATAGCATCGGTGGAGACAGTAATGGCGCAGTGCCCAGAAAACAACACTTAACTGACACGTTTAGCAACATATACAATATTGAACGAAAAGATACTTGGAAATGCAGGCGACTACGTTAGGGAGTTGCGAACGAACGCTACCTGGTATCAAATAAAAGCAAAGCCCACTATAGGCCAAGGATAACGTACGGAGACGTGTTCAATAAATGTAGAAATATTAAAGTAAGTAATTAAGGAGAACTATTTATGAATTTTGAAAAAGCAAAATTACAAATAAACAAAATCTATACTCACGATGAATTAAAACCATATATATATAGACCAAACGGAGCAGATATGGATTTAGTAATTTAATACTTTAATAGCAAAAAAAGATATTCCGCTAAAATCTCATATCAGTCAAAGCAATACTTTACATGAGATTATAACTAAATTAAGTCAAATTAAAGCTCTAGACGACCCTGAACTATACATTATAACTACAGACTTAAAAAACAACCGCAAAGATACAATAACACACAAAACCAAAATTACAACAATCAGCACAAGAATACAAGCAACAATTACAACAAAATCAACCAAACTGATAGGCAGCAAAATACCTATTATAAAAAAAACGATTCAGTACAAACTAGAAACACACATGCGAGCGTAAACAACATTAGAAAAAATATATATAACACTTAATGGTTTTAAAAAAGTCAAATACACGGTAACAACAACCTTCCCTACAGAATTTAGATGCTTAAGGACGCTGCAATGGAAATTAGTAGATTTTTCCAACGACAACTTTTCTGACATAATAAGCCAAAACTTCCTCAAGGCATGGGGGATAAATATTAATAGTAACCAACGGTACATCGATGTACTGGGTATAAAATTATGCACATTACAACCAATTCAAAATAACAAAACAACCAAAATCTTTAACTTAAATTGCCTTAACCATGAAGAAAAGGAAACCATCCTAAGGTTTCTTTTGCAATTTGAGGACCTCTTTTTTAAAAAAGGAGATGTTCTCTCAATGACAGATGGAGTAACCCACGAAATATTTACCACCATCGACAAACCCCTTTATTCAAAAATATATCCGCAGATACAAGAAGCGGAAAGAGACCGCCAAATTAAATCAATGTAGCAACAAAGCATTATAAAAGAGAGCAACTCACCATATAACAGCCCGTTGTAGATCGTAGAAAAAAAATTTGATAATTGTGAAAAAAAAAAATACAGACTCGTTGTCGATTACCGCAAATTAAACGAATTCACGGTAGGCAACAAATACCCCATTTATACATACTTAAACTCACTGTTAGACAAACTAGGTCGATCCCAATATTTTACCACCCTCGACCTGGCCAAAGGTTTCCACCAAATATTGGCCAAGGAAGAAGACAGAAAAAAACTGCATTTTCTACGTCATCGGGATATTACGAGTATATACGTATGCCATTCGGGTTGAAGAACGCCGCATCAACATTCCAAAGAATGATAAACAAAATTCTTAGCAGACACATTAACGACTTTCTTAAGAAAGAAACTCAATTCTTAGAACATCTAACAAAACATGGTATTAAACCAAATCCCGATATATTTTCCGTTTTTGAAAATTTTAAAATCCCATCTAGTAATAAGCAGATTAAATCTTTCCTAGGCATAACGGGATTTTACAGGAAATTCATAAAGGACTACATTAAAATCGCGTTTCGTATGACGAAATGCTAAAAAAATGACCAAAAATAAATACCAACGACCCTAATTATGTGGTCGCATTTCAAAAACTCAAAGAATTCGTTACAAATACCCAGATACAATGATATCCAAATTTTAAAAAAAAAATTTCAAAATGACAACAGAAACTAGTAATTTTGCAGTACTTTCTCAAGAAGGTCACCAAATAGCCTATGCATCCCGTACTCTCAATAAACACGAGTGTAACTATGCAACTATCGAAAAAGAGCTGCTAGCAATAGTATGGGCAGTGAAATGTTTCAGACCATACATATTTGGCAGAGAATTCGATATCGAAAGTGACCATCAGCCACTCAAGTGGCATATGACCAAGTATGGTGGAAAAAATACAAGCCCAAGAATGCTTATCAGCATAGGAGATTACAAGTTTTGACCCTATATAATAGGGAAAAACAATTACATCGCCGATTTTTTAAGTCGAATCAAGAGAGACGAAATAAACCATTGGGAAGACGAAGCGGATACTAGAGAAGCTTTGCAAGTCCAGTTGAAACGATAACGCTTCGATAGAAGTGTAAACAGTTCACTTTCTAGAGGAGGACTTAGGATACAGCATACTCGTCCTTGAAACAGTAGTTAACAGATTCAAAACACAAATCATTCTCATAAGAGAAAAACAAAAATCGATAGAAACAATTTTCGGAAACAAGAGAATTTTTATATAAAAAAAACGATGTAAACAACGGCCAAGCACTTGACATCCTCCGCAAAGAATTGAGAAAAGGTAAAGTCGGGATATACTCCTACATTAGCGACCATGACTACTATCAACTCTACAAGCTGATAGTAAGGAAATATATGTCAAACCATTATATAATTAGTTCATAAAATGAACGAAATTGGCCAAAGACATACAACTTGAGAACGAACTAATAACGCAAATCGCGTTTTTCATAAGAACGAAAGCGGCCACTACGGTATAATACGATAGCTACATATGAAAAACTCAAATCAGTAATATTTAATCGGAATCTCAAAACAGAGATACATAAAATTATTAAAAATTGCGAAATATGCAGCGAAGGCAAGTACGACCGCAACCCAATCAAAAACAAATTTAGTACAACCGAAACCCCAAAAATAATCGAAATGGTTCATATAGACGCTTATGTCAAAAGCAAACTCTCATTTTTAGTCTTTATAGATAAATTTACACCATTAACAGACAGAAACACTAGAACAATGGCTAATAAGTTCCAAGGATTTCCAAGCACATAAAGGGAACATAAAAAAAAATTATATTTGATAATGAATTAAACACCATAACCATAATCGAATTACTAGAACGACTAGGTATAGAATACCACTCAACAAAACTCAACTCAAGCGACATAGAAAGATTCAACAATATACTAACAGAAAAAATCAGAACACTTAATCTAGAAGAACTACCCATAACAACACAAATAAATAAAGCACTTATGTTCTACAACGATAACTTCCACAGCACCATCAAATGCACACCATTTGAGGTGCAAAATTTCAAGGTAGACCACAATATTATTTACAACAAGCTAATTCAAACAAAACAAAAAACTATAGGAAAAGCAAACGAAAAAAGAGAAACATACCAGGAAAACAGAGAAATATGTTTTATTAAAAACTATAAGAATATAAGGCATAAAGAACAACCAAAGTTTAGAAAAGCCAACTTACAAAATATTCATATTAGCAATATAAAAAGACCATTCAAATTCACATTACCGGTAGCAACCGTGGAGCTTGATAACGAAACCAACTTAATACTACACATATTATACCCCTATGAATTAAACAGTGTTCTAACCGATATACAATACAACATAAAATTTATAATAGATACAAATCACCTTATAACACAAATACAAAACGTTAAGGCAAAAACAAACTCCATTACACCAAATAATAAAAAAAAAAACGTAATGTGCCTTACCAATATAAGCACACTATTGAAGTGAAACTGCAACAAAAAATGTTAGAAATGAAGATTTAGTTACTATGTTAATGTTATGAACTATGTTATGAAGGAAAAAAACAAAGCAATTCACTATTGCACTCCATTGTGACCGGTGAATAGTAGTAGAACATCGGCAATAAAAATTATTGAAATCATTACTAGTAAACATATTAGTGGTCACTCATATTACTGGCGTACTGCCACAATATGCAACATAACAACAACATTCTTTTAAAATCTGTCTCGGAATATTTTAATGTTTCCACCCCTATTAACAGCAGCCAGGCAACGATCTATAAGTATTACACAGCAATATATGTGCATACCTGTGCCGTATGAAATGTTGTCTGAACGAAATCTACTCTCTCGTTTGTTTGCTTCCTATTACTATCACAAGCTTTTTTGTCAGCTGAAATTATAGTCACAAATGGTTTTTTTTTTTGTTGTTTTATTCTCAATAATTGCTTATATCGATAATTAGTGTTAATATTAATAGTTAGGAGCGCACGTTTATATTTAACTTATAAAACAGACTTGCGGTATGCAAAATTTCGCGATTTGTGTTTAGAAATATGCACTTGGTATTGGTTGCATATAATGCAATTTGAACTCCCTTTTTTTTGTACAAAACGAGCTCGAACGCAGCTGAACAACGAATGTGATGTAAAACATTTGCCGGTTACAGTGGCCGTGCGAAACGAACGAATGTAACATGCAAGAAAACGAAACGAAAGAATGCAACAAGGTGAGATGAAAAAGACGAGCGCAAGCAAACATAATTGTGATTATTACGTTAAGCTTTTCTTGCTTCGCAGAGCAAGTTGCAACTAAGACAACTAATTAAAATGTATAAAATAAACCAGCTGATGGTGATTCCCATAAGCAGCAAGCACAGTTTGCGAACTGCTCTTCGTACGACTCCTGTAGCAGTTTTTAGCACAGAAACACGAGAAACTCCGTCATGGCCAGGTATCCGTTCCAAAATTTGAGAGGCGGCAATTTCTCGTCCGTAACGAGAACTAAACTCATTAACGCATAGCCCCGGCTGAGATGTGAGCTATTTTGACCGCTCCTGAAGAAGAGTTAGGTACTCTTCTCATCAGCGTCCCCAGAAAATCTGCTGGAAGTACGTCACCCGCTGATATTGAATAATAAATGCCGCAATATGGCAAACAAGTGTGCATAGCTCATCAAACTCGAGTACGGAGGAACCCACTGCACGATAGAAATGTAATTGAGCAGTTTGAACAGCAGCCTCTCAAAGTCCCCCAAAATGTGTTGAGGTGGTATAAAGCGCCAATCAATGGAGTCAGCAAGGCAGAAATTCTGAACCTTTTTCAGGTGATCCGAACTTAAAAACAATCTGTTTAATTCAGCATGCTCATTTTTCGCGCCGGTGAAATTGGTGGCACTATCGCACCAAATCTTGGAATAGCGAGAACGTGTTAGCACAAAACGCTTTAGTGCGTTAAAGAATTCTGCCGTAGATAAATCCTTGACGAGTTCTAAATGTTTCGCCTTCGTGGTGAAACATATGAAAACGCTGATATAACATTTAACTGGCAGCCTTTTACGTATTTCGCTTTTGTAGAAGAAGGCGCCGCAGAAATCTACTCCTGATAACAGGTCCTGCATGTAAATTGCGCTGATGGAAATGACTAATCATCGCTCACGTGACAGGATGACACTATATGTTATGCGGATCCATGAAAAATTATAAGTACTACTTCGTTGATAAGTTTTACTAATAGTGCTGCAGCGCATAGTTCCAATTTCGGCACCGTGACGCTTTTCAGTGTAGCTGTTCAAAAGTGCTTCCTTGCGCTCTGGAGACAATGTATATGCATGCTCCATAAGCATTCATGCTTGCATCACTGAATCCATGAATTTCGATGAGGCTATTTGGGAGTATCGCAAGCCAGAGGAATTTAATTTGTTGTGTGCAATGAAAATGATTGCATAAATTTTTTCAATATGTATTCAAGTCGAGTGGCTGCCTCTCGTCCCATTCCAATTTGGTTTTCCAGAGTTCCTGCAGAATTATTTTAAATTTAGTTATTACTGGACCAATCAATCCGAGTGGATCATAGAAATGAGCAATGGTAGAGAGCACAACACGTTTGCAAGGAGTGGCCGAGCACCGAACAGGAGAAAAAGAAAACAAAAGGCAATCCAGCACGGCCGAGAGTTTTCGTAATGTCGCTACCATCGTTGAACTTAAGAAAACACTCCATGTCACTGTCAGGAATTCCTTGCAGAACAACTGGATCATTAATGCACCATTTTCATAACCTAAAATTTCCTTGAGAAAGCAGATCCACAGTTTGATGCACAATTTCGAGAACTTCCTGTGTACTACTATCACCAGTAATAAGGTCGGCGATATAAATCGCGACACACTATTGCTGATCCAACCGAACCTGCTTTTCCTTCATCAATAGCGAGTTAATGCATAAAGCGGACTGATAAGAAGAAAGCAGGCTTTGTGCCGCTAGTGACGGTGTCAAGTTTAAAAACTTGCAATTCTTCATGCCAATAATTTTCAGGTGAAGACATTCGAACGCACCGATACATCTTGGCGATGTCTCCAATTAAAGCAACAGGGAAAATATGGAATCGAAATAGAGTGTTAAAAAGTTTTGGCTATATGGTAGGACCTGCTATGAGGACTTCATTTAGTGATAATCCAGTAGACGTAGCAGCAGAACCATTAAAAACAACTCTAAGCTTAGTACTATCATCCTTTAATACGCAATGGTGAGGCAGGAAATGCTTGCATTGGTTTAAATTGAGTGATTCGATAAAATACATATGCTTTAATTCCAAGTATTCTTTAAGGAATGCAGAGTATTGGCCTTTTAGCTCAGGATTGCGCAAAAGCTTGCGCTCTAAGTTGGGAAAGCGACGATATGCTTGTGAATATGAATCATTCAAGAGTTCAAGGCTACATTTTACAGGAAAGTGGATAGCATATTCACCAGTGGATAAGCGAACGAAGTTGACTTTAAAATGAGCCTCACAATCCAACTCCTCCTTAGTAAGCATGGAGATGGACTCGCCACAGCTTTCGAGTTCCCAAAAACGGTGAAAAAGTTGGTCAATGAGGTAATTAAGTGCGGTGATATAAAAAGTGGGAATGTGCCAAGTCGCAGTTCGCCCAAAACATTTAATATACAATCGTTTTAAAATAAACTCA
>JBAMBQ010000562.1:0-13946 GCA_037044495.1 Stegana nigrithorax | reverse complement strand
TCTTGCTTTTTATAAAATATTACCTCTGCTTTTTAATTGTTACGGGCATTTAAATTCTCAAAGCTGCTTCGTACCACTTTGGCTGTGTGAATACAAAAAGTCAAAGCCAATTAGAAGATTTTGCTCTTATGCACTTTTTGTGAAAAAGACTATGTGCAAAATACATTTATTAACATGTGGTGCAATTATTTAGTTCATACGGAACAAAAATTTGGCATGCATTCAACTGTTCTGGCGATCAATCAAAAATCAGATTGTAGTGGAGTGCTGAACAAATTGTATGAAGACAATTTTAACTGACTACGCAAAGTATGAATAATTTATGGACGATTTATTTTGGTGCTTCACTATGCAATATGAATTAATGAAAATGACAATTTAAGGAACTTTAACAAATTAAATAGTTTATTATTTCATATATATTTTATATTAAAAATGTCTTCTATAATTTAGCATTCATTGATGAATTATCAAAAATCAAAAATCCACCTTAAAGTAAAAAAACTTTCACACTTAGCATTAGTGCGAGCTGTACATGTGTAGGCAGAAAAGGGATGGAAAGAGAAGCAATATGAACACAAATCACTTTTGTGAGATCGAAATTTTCGGCAGAAAATGATTGCGCCTCAATAGCTAGCTAACGGATCATCGTATATGATCCGTAGTTGGGTTAACTTGTTGTGAAAATATGCCTTTAGCAGACGAGCAATATTTTTTTTTTCTATTTTTCCCATTATTGTTATTTTATAAGCAAACAAAATCAAATTTTTGCATGAAAACCAATAGGCAAAATACTTAAGTGACTCACTGTATATAACAGGCAAACTAAGTGGCAAAACCGATTTCAAGGAATAATCATAGTGAATATAGATTCTTCAACTAAATACGTGTATTTTCATCCCACAACAAAAATGTATACTGAAATACTGAAAAATACGCATACAAAATGACTTGCATATTTAACCATTCATTCATAACATCAAAAATCAAAACTCAACCTTAAAATAAGCAAAACTTCACACTTAGCAATAGTGCGCGCAGTGCATGTGTAGGCAGAAGGGGGTCGGAAAGAGAAGCAATATGAACACAAATCATATGAAAATTGCACACACAAAGCATGCAAACCAAAATCAAAGTAAAAACAAGAAATTTTTATAAGAAGCATGTGTGCGAGCAGCACATATGTATGTAGTAAAGGGAAAACAATAATAGAAAGAGTAAATTAGAACAGATGTCTTAATTTTGTTTATAGTTCAGTTTGCCCTCAACTAAACGCTGCCCGCCGCTGCCTGATTTTGTCCTTCGAAGTAGAAATTTTTTTTTGTATGAGATGCGTCTTCTCTGTATTCTCTGATATAAGTTTTAGTTTTTATTCCATTGATTTACAACAGATTCCGTTGAAAAGATGACAGTTAGTACTAAAAAAGCTTCTTTGACAGTCTTGCATTTGATTGATTTAGTTTCGTTTGCGAACGAGTCAAAAATTAACCCTTGCAAAAAGAAAATACGTTACATTTTACAGTTTTTTTTCGATAAAGGCGAAAATGTAAGTCAGACGGCTAAATATGTGGGTAGTCTTTATGATCCTGATACTGTAACAGCCAACCAAGCGCAATTTTGGTTTCGTCGATTCCGATCCGGTAATTTTGAGGTTCAAGATGAACCACGCTCCGGAAGGCCAATTGTCAAAAATTTTGATAAAATTAATCAAACCAATAAAGCAGACCGTCAACTAATAAGAACAATCTCATGGACCGAATTTCTATCTGTGAATCGCTACTGAATCGCAATGAAAATTGGTAGCTACACTTTTTTGATCATAAGGACCAGGGTTTCTATGTGAGAGGTATAATGAAATTACTTTCAAAATGACAGAAAGTTGTCGAATAAATTAGCACATATTTGACTTAGATCGGATCATTATTTACACCAAATATACCCTTGAATTTCATACAAAAATAATGGATTTCTTTTTACCCATTGTAAAAAATATTTGATACTGTAATTATGACAAAGTAATCTGAAAAATCATTGTTTATGCAATATATTGAACAAAATTTGAAATTATGGAAATTTGAATAAAATCTAATAGTATAAAAATTCAATCTTGGCGTTTAAATTTTGTCAGCCTATCTCTAGCGTGCACAAAATGCTTTTATAGGATTGCATTCATGTCCTTTCTGTACATTTGAATTTATCATCCCAAATATCTAAGATAAAAGAAATACGTATCTACTTTTAATTTTTGTGACAGGGAAGTATTTTTCGGTGCTAGGCTTAGCCTGGTGCCCTTCCAGCTATATGTAGAAGCCAATTCGTCCAAAAACAACTTTCAAATTGCTGCTCTTATGAATTTTGAGGGTCTTTCTCCACCAGTTTTTGCAATTAATTGTTTCTGAAAATTTTTATAATTCAATTGATATCTCAACCTATAATTCTTACATATTGACTTAGTTTGTCTTAATTTTTTAGTATCCTCGATGAAAGGAAGATTTGCCATATTTAGCAATCGTTTAATACAGCGTCACAGCAGTGCTTCCTATTTTACAACTTAACAGCGATAACCTCCTGTGGTAATCTGATGAATGCCCATTCCAGTCCTTTAAATATTTGAATTCCTGTTTCGAATGCAGTCTTTTTCGATAAAACCTCATAGCGTAATACTAATAAAAGTCTTTGAACGCAGTCAGATTGGATTACGGAAAAGTTTTGCATTGAAAACAATATTAATTTAGTCTAAATTGAAAAGTCAGAATAAGTCAGAGCTAAGGGGTCTCCTTGCGAAGAATTGGGCGGCTGGGAAGGTGTCTGTTGTCAAATCCGAGACAACCTCCCAATGATATGCTCTTGTAAGGAAGCATACAAATACAGTTAGATATGCCTTCATAGGTCACTTACCGCGGACTTTAAAATGGATCGAAATAGAATCTGCGAAGTCCATGCCAGTTAGTTGAAATGGATACGCATTTCCGTCTACTCTACGGCTTGGTAAATCTACTATCAACTTCCCTATTACCTTAGGTTTCAGCCTTACATAGGCTTTACACGAACGGACAACCTTACCAGCAATTGCTCTTGTATTTATAAACCTAATTCATTACCATACAAATGGTGTGAGGGCTTGGGGCCCTGTGTGAGAATTAATTCTGTACACATGTGCAACAACTGCTTTGGTAAATTCATGTTCGCTGGGAAATATTATGGGGTGCTTGACTTCATTCAGCCTTTGAATTTTTGCTGACCTAATCATATGATTGTCTTCTATTGAACGGATTCTCGTTTCAAAGTGAACATGTTGTATATTATACAGAATATCCCGAATATCTTAATTCTGGAATTGTAAGCATTGCATTTAGACAGCTTTTATATCGAAATTTTGACATCCATCGTAAAAGGTATCCGAGCACTTGATTTGTTTTCAGAAAATTTTAAAGAAACTTGCAATCTTTCACTAAGTCGAAAATTGAGTTAACACTGGAAGCCAGCGAATATCCAACCTTGTGTTCTTCAACTATCTTGATAACTATTATTGCTTGTTTTGGCCGTTCCGCCGAATGTCTACTAAGAAATTCGGGTCCATTAGCCCACAACACTGACAATTTCAATTCATATCACGTCAGATAATATCCACTGGATGTTGCTTTGTATCCACTTTTAGCCAATTAGCATATTTCGACAACTCTTGAATTTGTGATAATTTGTTTGACACGAACGTTGCCCACTTGGATGGATGCAAAGCTAGTCAGTTTAAAGCTACAGTCGAATATGTCCAAAAGGTTATTCTACTATATTAAACAGCTATCTTAGTTACAATTCTTTGAGTCAGTTTTGCCAAAACTATGTTAAGGCTCCTTGCACTTCAAGTCATGGTAATGATTGCGTATTTCCTTCCACGCGAATATAAATTACACACGCGAATGCGCGGATTAAGCATCAGGAAATTCGTCAACTAGAACTACTTTCAAAGCATGCGATATTATTCCAAGTTGTCAAGGAAATCGAAATTGAGGGATTAACCTAAGCTGTGAGTGGTAACTTTAACAACGGTTGTGTACATTTTAAGGCAACGACTCGTTCCAATCCAATTTAAGCACCAATACTTCGTCACATTAAATTTTAGTGTCATCAACTCATTTATTGAATCGGCTCCAGCTGGCATGTTGTCTATATAAAAATTTTCAAGCAACATCTTGCTGGCCACCGGATACTTATCGTTTCACTTTTCTGCTAAATATTTAAGGAAATTCACAACCGAAAAAAGGACAGAGTTTGAGATCAAAAGTTTAAGTCTCAGAACCTGAATCGACTCCGAACGATTTTCTCATCATAAAATTCACTGCCAATTGCAATCTTCTTCTTGAACTAGGATTTTTCAAAACATTTTTGACAAATCCACGATGAGTGTATAACGATGCACACAAAAACGAATTAATATATCGAATAACTCCGGTTGAATTTTCGGTCCAACCAATAACAATTGATTTCATTCAAATTCACATGAAGAGTGTAACGTGTTATAACTTGAATTACATAAAATTCTAAAGCTGTAGAGAATTTGGTAACTCTTGATTCAATTTTAGTATCAATAGTACCAAGAACATTTGTATGCGCATTTCCAATTCTATTTATTTGACTATCGTTCTCTTTCATCTTAACCTTAAACTTATATGCCTAGCTAGACGTAATAAAATCAGTTGACTACCAGAATCTAGCAGAGCCTTAATTTCGACATACTTTCTGACACTGTTTCTATTTTTGCGGCTGCTAAAAAATTTCCAACAGTTGGAGATATTATTATTAGCGGGGCTGGAAATCATGTACTGCAACCTAACTAGATCTATTGTACTTCCCGTTGACTCTAGTAACTGGATAACCTTCATTAGTCATTTATCTAGCAGAATGGCAAGGATGCTTAGGGGGTTAAGTGCCGGGAGAAGCCTGACCGTCTCTTGGTGTCTCAAGTGACGTGTTCTTCGCCTTGACAGCGCATCACATTCTGATATGATATGTATTGGCATTTCCGCCAATGTGTCGCAGAAGCAGCATGTATCGATATCAGAATGACCGAGGTTTAACATGTGCTTCCGTAGTCTGCAATGACCAGAGAGGAAGCCTGTGAGTATTCTCAGTTTGTTCCTATTTAAGAGTATTATAGTCTTAAATCTTTGGTGGTTATAACCACCAAGCATAGTTTTTGCTTGTTTGAGACCTGATTGGTTTATACAGAGTTTATTCCTGAGTTTAAAAGCAAGGTTTCGAAGATATTCTCTGACTGTGTGAGCGCCAATGACTAAACAGGTTTCTGGTCCTACCATTGCATTGGCTGCTCTTTTCCTAGCTAGCTTGTCAGCTGTCTTTTTTAGATTGCAGATGACGATATGAAGTCGAGCGAATTCAGTCTATTTTTGGACGGAAACTAGATTAGCTCATTTCTTCCCATGCTATGGCACCATAGGTGAGTCTTGGCTTGGCAACCATGCTGTAGAGCCAGCGCAGTATCTGGGGACTACATGCCACAGCTACGCCTCGCAAAATTCCTACAGACCGCGATTTGTATATTTGCAGAATTGCTTCGTCCATGTTTTTTGACCAGTTCAGTTTCTGGTCGAAGGTTACTCCGAGGTACTTTACCTTGCTAGAGAAGGGGAGTACGGAGCCTCATAGACGAATTTTACTTATGTGGCCTAGTAGTCTCTTCTTGGTGAATGGTATGATGATGGTTTATGCAGGGTAGATGTTGAGTCCCACTGTATTACACCATCTCTTCGTGACATTCAACGCCCTGAGTTATAATATCAGAGAGAGTTTCCTCGAAGAGGCCAGAGACTATGATGACTATGACATCCGCATAGCCTTGGCTGGAGATACCCTTTACCGTAAGCTCGATGAGAAGACTGTCTACATCGAGACTACACAATCGTAACCTCAGCTGCGCGTGACCTTAGAACTGAGTTGATCCAGTTAACTAAGGAGGGATTAATGCCATTACTTAAAAGTGCATTAGCCACTGCATCGTGGGATGTATTGTCAAAGGCTCCCACTATGTCGAGAAATGTGCATAGGGTTGTATGTTTCCTTGTTGTATTATTGTATGTTTTAATTGTCTTAGTTAGCCGGGAGAGTAGGTGGTCAGAAATAGAGAATCCTTCTGTTCATCATTGTCCGTGTAAGAGCCGTCAGGTTTTCTAAGTGATACATTTGCATCCATCCTTGCGTTGGCCATGACTTTATGCAGTCTGCCTGCCGTAGTATATGAAAACCGCTTGTTTATAAGAATACAAGTTCTAGGGGTACTCACTCGAGTGTCCCATACTACTTGGGAATTTTTACCATACAGGCCTTTTATTTTTCTCTTCTGGAACCAAGGTCCCTGTATGAGCAGTAGCCCCAAGTTCTGCGATGCAAACATACTACTCAGCACAGCCAAGGCTGCTTTCGGATGGTGGATGTTTGCTTGGGCTATTTTGGCGCCTCTCATCTGCTGTTTCTACAGCAATGGCTTGATGTCCCCACAATCGGTGTCCGAGTAGGAGCCGTCGATGTTGATGAGGGTACGATCTTCCTCATTTTCATCTCGTAAATTATCCGGTGCATCTTCGCAAAATGGCTCACGGATATCTACGGCGGGTTCAACTACTGTCGTTGTGTCCATGGGCCCAGTCGCGACTTCAGTGAGAACAGAATCCGCGGTCCTATCCATTCTCACGATCTGGGACGTGATTGCATGACTTGGCGCAGGACCTGCATCTCTCACTGCAGCTGAGTCATTTGTAGTGCTGGATGGTTTCCCGGGTTTTGAGTTTCTTCATACCGTTCACAATTACATTACCGAAACGGTCCCGTAATTTGTGATCCATCCTGACTATGGTGTTCTTCGATTCCTCATCAATCCCAACTGTGATGAGTGTGCCTTGGCCTTGCGTTTTGAACTGAACAACTTTCCACGAGGGCACATTTATGCCAGCGTTTTGGTTGTTCAGAAAAGATAGAAAGAACTCCTTCGTCTTGCCTTAACTCTTAGCAAGGAAGAACGTGGCTAAGTATGCTGAGAGAATATCCTCACCTGATTTTTTTAACAGAAAGGGACCCTTCCAATACTCCATAGTTGGAATGTTCTTCTGGGCCCATTCTGCAGTATCAGCGTCAGCGCATGATGTAAATAGCAAGCCTGATCGGTGCTGGAGACCGTCAAAACAAATCTTGCCATCCCAGTCTTTTAAGATCTCCATAACGATATCATCGTCTAGCTGAGCTAGTTCCTCAGTTGACAAAATCACTTGTAGATAGCTCGTTGGAAGGATCGCTACTTTGATCTGCTTAACAGCGCTTGCAAAGCTTACGCTGTCATGATTAGCCGATGCAGCTCGTGAGATGGATGGGCGAACTTCCTGTGACCCACTGGTCACCTTACTCAAGCCTTTGCTTCGCTTCGCTGGTACCTGCGAGGGGAGTGAGTGTTTGATTTTCCCGTTTCGGTACTTGGGCATTGCGTTTTCCCAATGGGCGCTCCAATGCTTTCTTTTCGGCCTCTTTAGGCGACATACCCTCGGCTAGATGGCGCAAGTACTATTTGGTTCTAGCGCCATTCATTCCTTTTCGCCTGGGATCGTCAATACCACCAGGTTGACTTCTTTTCGGTAACGAGGCCTCCAGTCTCGAACGTGACGTGCGTGTCTTTATCAGAGATCGTTCTGGTACAGAGAGTGCGATTTTGTTTGCACTGCTTGCCGTGGTCTGCGCACTACCGTGTTGGTCTGCTTAGAGCCAGGTGCTCTAGCTGTCTGCATCTTGGCAGTCGATGAGAGGCGTACCTCATCGATATGGTTTCGCTCGAACGGGTTGGCGAATTGGGTCGTGGGGATATCTCGCGTGATAGAAATATTGGGTGTTTTGTTCATAGTTCCCACGAGTGTCGATCTTCGGCACGGGTCGGATGACACCTTAATCCAGCCCAGGGGGAAGTGTGTGAAGGATGGGAAACAGGGAGGGAATGGTGCTGGGCAGGAGTTCGTCCGGCTATATTGGCCAGGCACTCATCAAGGTGAGGCCTGTTACCAGGGGCCTGCGAAACCATTCGGTCGTAAATGAGGTTATCCTAGTGTTACCCTTGTGGAAGTCAGCTGATCCTCTCAGTATTGGCATGCTATCAAATTTTGGCCTACTCTTTAACTTCTATCATTCTTTCTAATGTTTTCTGGAGAAAGGAGGATAGAGTCCTTTGGGTAGGTATCCTAAGTTTTAAGCAACCTTTAGCTATCTCTCAAGCATTCAGTGATCTTCTGCAGTTACACTAGATAAATTTTGTTCGACCCCGGAGATATAAAAGAACTAAAACCATTAATTGCACATAAGAGTCATTGTTTTGATACTGCAACTGTCCAGTAGTAGTTTTTATGACTCTTTACATGTAATGTAATGTAAAATGTAATGAAGTTACAGTCCACTTTATGCAGTAACTCTCAGTTGTAGAAAGTACCTGATAGAACCTCGCCTTACGGAATCTAGAAGCCTCAGATGCTCCCTCCACCTCTTTGCAGTAGGATCTCAAAGATTTTCTTTGTGCAGTTGGCAGCGATTCTTTGAATATCTTCCAATCTTATTCTCGTCCAGAATATTTACCCCTATTGGAAGCTTATCTACTGCTTTTACGAAGATTGCTCAGCTCCTCTTCATATGTTAGAGTGGCTAACGCGACTCCTTCCGTAGACAGTAAATACTGCCATTAGCTAATGCTCTCCTTGCCTTGCATGATCCTGGCTCTTTACTATCCGGTGGCACTACGTTCTTCTTGCAGATCATTATCATTATCAATAAGAACACATTGCTTATGACACTATCAGGTCTTGATAGAGGCTCCAAGGAGTCTATTCTGACCAAAAAAATTACAGTGTGGGACTCACCATTTGGTTCCCACATCATTGAAACATTCAAGGTCGATGTCGGTAACTCAGGGTTCCACTCCCAGTTCATTTCTAGCATCATCTTTGGGATCGATTGCTCGTCTTGAAATCACGCCCTTTGTCTTAGGAATCAGGATATAGGCTCTCTTGATATTTCCTCGGGGATGGCTATCTTATATAAATCAGTCGATCTCTGATCACATGCGATTAGCAGGATGTGGTCTTAATGCCACCCGCTTTCTCGACAGAAGTGTAGCAAACTCGTTCAATAGTAAAGACATAATTAATAGAAATATGTAACGCTTTTTTGCATATTCTAGATATGCAAACATGAAGTACCAAATATTTACAATCCATACCTATCCCACGCTTATAGTAGTAATAGTCGTTCCTTATTTTTTTCACATTTTCTTTCTTAACATTAATATTTTATAAATAATATAAAATATATATAAATAATACTTCGTAAGAACTATGACATTCAAATATCTCTGACATGACTGTCTGCCGTCTGTCACCGCCATATTCCACACCAAATGAACGTAGCTGCCCCGTTCATCACAATATAAATTGTTAATCAAGAGACTTATAATAACACTCAAGTTAAAAACTTTAATATAAACTGTACTAGGGGTTAAACGCATAAGATAAGCTCGATCTGAAATATGCAAAAGCTTTTACTATTCATGATCTTTTGTACAAAAGATTTGCGTACGTGTCCTCTGTATAAAAACTTTCGCAACAAGAAAGCATTAACACCAAAAGCTTGGTTATCCCATAGCGTCGCGCACGCACTAAGCAAATTTTGCATGTGCTAAGTTCAGCGATTAGCAACAACAAATACAAAGTAAGCAAAAAAGAAAATCAAGCACACACGCGGCATGTTGTTGTTGTAGATCGGCCTTGGATATGGAATGCACATTGACACTAACGGCGCAGAACTGTTTAATACCAATCTTAGCCGTTAGTGCAGGAACAGGACAGTTATATACATTATAACTAAAATGTTCTAGGCGAAGAATAAGACCTAGCATAAAAGCTTAACAAACAAGACTGAGAGTTTCTTTTTCTCGATTCGTTAGCAAGTGCACTCGCACGTGCCGAAAGAAAAATCAATTTTAAGTACATCTTATTACTGCTGATCACAATAAAATTTAAAGTGCAAATTATTACTGCGAATAAAAATAAAAATCGAAAGTACAATTATTGGCTAAAATTATCTAAAACGCAACTGCAATTAGTGGCAAAAAACCAAAAGGAAAATATAAGTAAACTAAACAAAGACACACTAGTACTAAAAGCAGGAAATAAAGAATACGATCAAGTTTTGGAAGCCTGGACGACACACTTCTGTGTCACGCAAGGAATAGATACACGTCACGGGAAACAAGAATTTAGTACGCACATTATACGTATGAACCATATTAATTAAATACAAGTAATACAGGGACCGCCGATGTCCGAAGCAAAACCGGGAACCAAAGAGGCTGAGCCAGTCTCACTGCCGGCCCTCGAGCCATATCGATTGACGTGTACCGGGATGATTTAAGGAGGAAGCCAAACGTAGAGAAGCCGCTGAAGCAGCGCTGACGGCCTTACCGGATAAGCCGAAGCCGCCAAAACGACGCGGTTGTGCACTGGCACACCTGAAGCGACTACGCGCATCACTACGGGAACAAGCAATACAAACTAAAGACCGCAGGAACCAATTTTCCAAATCCACGAAAATAACATAATATTAGTTTAAGTCTATATTGTTATTTATAGCCTGCATATATGCGCTTAGTCGCACTATGCTGGCACTACGGGCGACTTCGCCTTGCAATCCAACCATTATAAATTACTTCTTAAGTTTTTATTTGATCTCGTTATTCTAGCTAGTTCTCTAGGTTCACTCTATTCGTTCTTTGCATCGCGCACTAGCCAAAAATGCCTAGCATTTCTATAGGACATGTTTATAGGGCATATTAACCCGGCCTTGAATTTAAGCTTATTTTCAATCTTCACGAGAGGTTGGTACCATCTGCGCGCGGAGAGCTGTAAGTACGGATTAATTCTTTTTTTATTTTTGTTTGTTCCGCCTAATGAAGAGCGTGGTGATGGCACTTATAAATGTCACCTTTAGGTATTAACAAGGGAGATGCGCATGCATAACCTATTTTAGTCAAGTTCAATATTTTTAGTTATAAGCATGATTTCTTTTTATTAATAAGATTTTCTTTTGGGTGAAATTTTATTTTGTGTATAGACACATACTAAATTCTTTCATATTGTAGTTTTTTTTTTTTTTTTTAGCGTGGCTCAGAGTTTTTTTATATATATATTTTAGATTTAGTTTTTTTTTTTCGAGCGTGGCTCAGGTTTTTTTTTGTA
Organism: Stegana nigrithorax; assembly: GCA_037044495.1. Taxonomy (NCBI): domain Eukaryota; kingdom Metazoa; phylum Arthropoda; class Insecta; order Diptera; family Drosophilidae; genus Stegana; species Stegana nigrithorax. The sequence goes on along the minus strand of JBAMBQ010000562.1, from coordinate 2,673 downwards.
TTATCGTCGCAACGGCGATCACTATGTTACCTTTAGTTAAGTTATATTTAATATATCTTTATACTAATTTTCTACTATGATTCGGTTATTTTTTTTCTTTTGATGCTGAAATGCTGTCTGGCTAGAGTCTTTTGTCTTAAGTAGTCTCTGGGCTGTTATAGGGGCAATATGCATAAGTTAGTTGGATTAAGACAAGCCGCAGGGGGAACTACTACCATCTCCGCCCCAATTTCAGTTTATGGTTATTTTTCTTTTTTTTTTTTTTTTTTGTCTTCCTTTATATACTTAGATATAGCGCGTTGTTTTTATTCGTGTATCTTTCTTGTTTTCCTGGTTCCTTTATTTATCCCTACTCCTAGATCCGATGCTTCTATCCCTCACCGTGCATTATTTTTTGTCGTAGTGTGTCAGTGAGAGAAATGCCAGTGGCGACCCAAGCCTGCGGCGAGCTACCTAGAGCACAGCATGAATGCGCACAAGTCCTCTGGTACCCTATTAACTTCACTTCACATTGCAAAACTTAGATGCCCTTCAAATTATGACTAATTCAATTAGAACTCTCAGCTGATTATTCGCTATACTTCATAAAAGTCACCAATTGAAAGTGTGTAGGTATTCCTCTATCGACATAAGGCGCTGCTGCCAATAAAGTAGCCTATATTCGCTTAGTGCCGGATATTTTGCTATAAAATAGGAAGAGTCTTCCCTCATGCCCAAATGGCATATGGTGCAATTCACACAAGCTCTTCTTTTGTATGGTGTTTACATCAAGTACATTCCGCTCTTACTTTGAATATATTTGAGATATCTTGTATGGCCATACATACATACATCTTGAGAAAATATTAATTAATATTATTTAATTGCAAGCTAAGTTAGCCTGGTCAAGCTGCTTCTCGCTTGTGTTATATGTCTGAATGTTCTGTCTTGCATCCTCTTTAGCAATATTTCCTCATGCACTTTCTCCATGTGCTGGTGTCTCTCTGAAACCCAAGAGTTATTATATTTATCAGCTAGCTTTGCCCATTTATCAAAAAATTGTGCTCAGGTAGTTCGTGATCACCCTAGGAAGTCTACCTTCATTAAGTTTCATCGTGTTTCTTATATATCTTAAGTGCAGCGAGAGTACATAAGTTTACATTGGGGCAAGATTTGTTTCCATGAAGCATAGTTCGGTGTATTACACGGTAGTTTGAATATCCGTTTTATAAAGCACTATTGTAGATTTTTCAAATCGTAGAGTTCTTCAAAACCCCAATCCCACAGTAATATAATCGGGCATTTTAAGTCGCTGACCGCTGTGCTTGGAAATGCTGCGCTTGCAGCTAGTGCAGACTAATAATCGCATATATATACAGGGTCCGGCACTCGAAGTGTAACCAATTGGAAAGCCCATAAATTCAGTTTGGAAAATTACTTTTATTCAATTCAAAGTACAAAATGTGTAAAAATAATACAAAATTCAGAATCAATTTACTTTTGCTCGATATGACCACCTTTTTTCTTGTTTATGGCCTTGAGACAGTCCAAAAACGAATCGCAAGCTGCCCGAATGTGACTTGCAGGTATTTTGGCCCACTCGCGGACGATGGCTTTCTTTAGCGCCTCGAGACTGATGTATCTTTTAGTTCGAACCTTGCTCTCCAAAATGGCCCAAAGAGAATAATCCATTGGATTCGCGTCTGGTGAATTTGAGAGCCATTGTGTGGACGTTATGAAGTTCGAAACGTTGTTTTTCAGCCATTCTTGGTTCGCTCGAGCTTTGTGAGACGGTGCCGAGTCCTGTTGAAACGTCCATGGTCTGCCACCAAAATGTTTGTCTGCCCACGGCTTCAAAGCAACCTCCAGAATACTTTCTCGATAATATTTTGCATTTACCTTGACGCCAGGCTCGATGAAAACGATTGGAGAGCGCCCATCTGCGGTTACAGCGGCCCAAACCATTATCTCTGGTGGGTGCTGCCTCCTATTGGCCAATCGATGACTTAAATTCTCGTATGAACGGTTGCTTAAGTTAACCCTATCGTTTTGAGAGTTTACGAATTGCTCAATTGGAAAAATTTTCTCGTCAGAAAACACAATATTCGGAAATTGACCGCTTTCGGCCAAGCGAAGCAACTCCTTTGCTCTCTCAAGTCTAACTTGTTGCTGCTTCGGTGTGAGATCATGTGCCTTTTGGATCTTGTAAAGCTTGACCTTGAGATCATTTTTCAGTATGCGGCGGATGCTACGGTCGGATACTTTCAGTTCTTTTGCCATTTGATTGGCACTTCGTCGGGGATTTCGCTCAAGTCGCTTCTTCACTTTTTGAACCATCTCACGGGACGTCGCAGTCTTTTGACGATCACCTCCATGACGTTTTGCGATGCTACCAGTATTATTGTAACGAGTTATAGTGCGGTAAACGAAAACTTTATTCACTTTGAGGTGTTTGAGCTCACGAACAATCGCTGGTTGTGATTTTCCAGCTAAATATAAAGCAATCACGCTGTTACGTTTGAAATCCATCACTGATTTTTTTTTTCGCGTTCACTTTTGGCAAAATGCTTTTGTACACTTGTAAACAATACTCCGAACTGTCATTCAGCAAATTTTTAGACAGCTGATGCCCGTGCGTCAGCTGTGCGAGCGGTCTGAAGTTGGTTACACTTCGAGTGCCGGACCCTGTATATA
>JBAMBQ010000554.1:0-79940 GCA_037044495.1 Stegana nigrithorax | reverse complement strand
AACCGCTTGACCGCTAGTTGTAGTAAAAAAAAAAAAAAAAAAAAAAAAATTTGTAAAATCCGTCCTGCCGTTTGGCTGCGAGACTTGGCTACTACAAATATTTTGCGAATTTGGTAGCCAAGAACAATAAGCAATCAGCGATTCTGGCAAATCTGCGAGCAGGACCTAATTGAAATAATTAATCGGAAACGAAAATGCGAATGGCTGGGACATCCCCTTCGCAAAAACCACGACGAAATGCACCATGCCATAATGAAATGGAACCCCAAGGCACAAGATCCAGGGGGAAACCCAAAATGACGTAGAGGAGGACTGTTGCGGCAGAAACACGAAAATCTATGAACCAACTTCGCGCATGAGCACGCAACAGAGATAGTAGGAAATCCTTTGTAAATCATCTATGTGAGTAGACTATGTTTAAAATTGTTCGCTTTTGTGAAAGGTTTTGTAAAATGTCTCGAAGTGTGAATTCACTTGTGAAATATAAATTGTGTTATTATGAAATATAACAGCTGATTTTTGTAAACAAGGCAACAGAAAATAATTAAGCAAAGCAACATATTTATAGTTTGGCTTTGCCCAGCAATACGTAGTCAATTGTGCCAAAGTAGATATGTTGGCCTAATGCAGAAAATCATTACAAGTACTTTAAAACTTAATAAACTGCTTATTAAATTCCATATTTAAATTTTCCCTTATATTTTGCTTATCTTTCTTTCATTTCGCATTTGTATTTTTATAATTCCAATTAAGTTTCCATTTTTTTTTTTCTACAACTCAACTAATTGGTTTCTATTTTCGAATCTAATTTCAAAAAACATGTTGCCGGCAAATTTTTATGAGCAAAATTCAAAAGTTGACACTCAAATGTAATACCTTATGCCAGAGAATATATATATAACAGGAAGGCGCATCTCATACAAACTGCGTGCCTACTTTAAATGACAAAATCTGTAGGGGGTTGTTAATGTGAAGTGGAAAGCCAACTGCTAAAATTCCGCTACAAATCACTCTGCTAGACAATATATGAATATTTTCTGCTCTTTGTGTTTGAGTTTCTTTCCTTTCCTATCACAAGTGCTGCTCGCCCTCATGCTTTTAATGACAATTGCTTGTCTTTATTTTGATTTCGGTTTTTATTTTTTTGTGTATGCGCTTTTGATGAGATTTCAAATGATATTGTTTCCCTTTCTGCCTATTCATATTCTGCTCGCACTAATGCCTAGTGTGGTGAAGTTTGTCTAGTTAAGGGTTGATTCTTGATATATGATAAGTAACATATATATATATATATAACATATAGCTGCCATAGGAACGATCGGATGAAAACCCACATTTAGTAACAAAAACCCTTTTGTTTTTCAAGATATCGTTACCAAATTTGGGATTTAACAGTTTTACCTAATGCCCAATCACAGATCTAAAAATTATGTATATCGGTTTACTATATCATATAGCTGTCATAGGAACGATCGGACGAAAAACAACATTTACTGAGAAAAATTTTTTTGTTTATAGCTGACTTACACTACCGGGGCATATCAACATACGTTTAAGAGCTAAAAGACAAAATGTTTCGATTATACAGATATATGCACCAACTGAAGACAGTGATCCAGATGACAAAGATAAGTTCTACAGCATGCTAAATGGAGTTCTGGATCGCATCGAGATATCATACTACTAATGGGGGACTAATGCATAAATAGGAGCAAATAACACCAGCTATGAATCAATTATGGGAGTTCATGGAATAAGCACCCGAAATGAAAATAGTGAATTACTCATAGAGCTGTGCAACAATCACGATCTAAAAATAAGAGGCTCAATGTTCGCTCATAAGAACAACCACAGAAACATCACAAGATCCATTAGTGGAGAGAACGTGAACACCAACAGCCCTATTGAGGACGAAAACGGTAACTCTGTTACATCCAAAGACGAGCAAGCAAGAATATGGAAAGAATATTTTGAGCGTACGCTTAATTCGCCATGCCTTGCAAACGTAGAACACCTAACCACCCGAAAACGCCACAATACGAGCAGACAAATCAATACGAACCCTCCTACACTCGACGAAGTAGAAAAGGCGATCAGAAGCCTCAAAATAGGCAAAGCGCTTAGGAACGATGGACTTGCAGTTGAATGCTTTCAAGCAGAAGCGCACCTAATGGCCAATAAATTTGTGGATATTTTAAGAACAGTTTGGACCACCGAATCGGTGCTTAGGACTTGGAAGGAATTTATAATTATTAAAATCCCTGTTCCAACCGGAGACGCATCTCACTTCTACCAACTGTTATGAAGGTACTGAATCAAATCATATTGGGCAGAATTGCAGAGCCATTAAATAATCTATGAATCAAACCGGATTTCGTCCAGAGAAATCTGACCTAATCAACACAGTACTCATATTAATTGAGCACTCTGTAGAATTCAACGCGCCGCTATATAAAGCCCTCATCGACTACTTAAAAGCGTTCTATGCTCTAGATCGTAATACCGTCTGGCTAGCACTAAGCGCTAGAGTAGTTCCGCGAAAAATCGTCAACGTAATCAATGCCACTCCACTAGTACTGTTCTACACAATGGACAGCTAAGCGAGTCTTTTGCATGTAAGAGCGGTGTTAAGCAAGGATGTGTGCTCTCTTCTTGAATCTGCAGAAATCAAAAACACAGGACTCAACTGGATGCTGCACAAAAAATTAAGCGACCTGGAATAAGCCGATGATGTACCAACTAGATCAAACTGCGAAGTGTAAAAAAACGTGTTTGCATATTAACTGCACGAAAACCAAAAGCATGCGATTAAATACCACCACTAACACCCATCTTAAAATCGAAGGAAACGACATCGATGAGGTAGAACAATTCCCTTATCGACATAGAGCATAGAATTATTAAAGCCAAGGCTCTGTTTGGGAGACTAAAAAACTTCTGGAGAGCTAAGCACGTCCCCCAGAATACGAAAATAAATATATTTAACGCATGTGTAAAATCCGTCTTGCTGTTTGGCTGCGAGACTTGGCTACTACAAATATTTTGCGAATTTGGTAGCCAAGAACAATAAGCAATCAGCGACTCTGGCAAATCTGCGAACAGGACCTAATTGAAATAATTAATCGGAAACGAAAATGCGGATGGCTGGGACATCCCCTTCGCAAAAACCACGACGAAATGCACAATGCCATAATGAAATGGAACCCCAAGGCACAAGATCCAGGGGGAAACCCAAAATGACGTAGAGGAGGACTGTTGCGGCAGAAACACGGAAATCTATGAACCAACTTCGCGCATGAGCACGCAACAGAGATAGTTGGAAATCCTTTGTAAATCATCACATAGATGTATATATATAGACTATGTTTAAAATTTTTCGCTTTTGTGAAAGGTTTTGTAAAATGTCTCGAAGTGTGAATTCACTTGTGAAATATAAATTGTGTTATTATGAAATATATCAGCTGATTTTTGTAAACAAGGCAACAGAAAATAATTAAGCAAAGCAACATATTTATAGTTTGGCTTTGCCCAGCAATACGTAGTCAGTTGTGACAAAGTAGATATGTTGGCCTAATGCAGAAAATCATTACAAGTACTTTAAAACTTAATAAACTGCTTATTAAATTCCATATTTAAATTTTCCCTTATATTTTGCTTATCTTTCTTTCATTTCGTATTTTTATAATTCCAATTAAGTTTCCATTTTTTTTTTTCTACAACTCAACTAATTGGTTTCTATTTTCAAATCTAATTTCAAAAAACATGTTGCCGGCAAATTTTTATGAGCAAAATTCAAAAGTTGACACTCAAATGTAATACCTTATGCCAGAGAATATATATATAACAGAAAGGCGCATCTCACACAAACTGCGTGCCAACTTTAAATGACAAAATCTGTAGGCGGTTGTTAACGTGAAGTGGAAAGCCAACTGCTATAATTCCGCTACAATTCACTCTGCTAGACAATATATGAATATTTTACCTAATGCCCAATCACAGATCTAAAAATTATGTATATCGGTTTACTATATCATATAGCTGTCATAGGAACGATCGGACGAAAAACAACATTTACTGAGAAAAATTTTTTTGTTTATAAAGATATCGTTGCCAAATTTTGGATTCGATAACTCTAAGTAATATCCAATCATATTCCTGTATATTATAAATATCGGTTTACTATAACATATAGCTGCCATAGGAACGATCAGCCGAAAAAGGGTTTGTGCTAAAAAAAAATTTTTTTCTTGAGATATCCTTACATAATGAATACAAAATATTGAAGCAACATAAAAAAAATATTCAGTTTTGGATTGGGTACAGGGTTTTCTATAGTCGGTTACGCCCGACTATAGCCCTGCCTTTCTAGTTTGTTTATTAAGATATAGTTACAAAATTTTGAATTTAATGATTTTAAGTAATATCCAATCATATTCCCGAATATGATAAATATCGGTTTACTATAACGTATAGCTGCATAAGAAAGATCGGCCAAAAAATGCATTTAACGAAAAAAAAAAATATTTTTTTTCCTTAGTTATCCTTTCATAATGAAAAAAAAAATATTAATTTTTTAATTGAATTCATTTACAACTTATAAATATATTATTAATTTAATTTAAATGACTAAATGACTATGAGGTAACTATGTCGCAAGGCTTAGTTCGCTTAAGGCGACGTGTCAATCACCAAACCAATTAGTCTTCTACCCATAATGGGAAAAATTTTCGAAAAGCTATTATTTGACAAATTGAAGCCAATACTGGATAAAGAAAAATTGATACCTGACCACCAATTTCGATTCCGCCACAATCACTCGACTATTCAACAAATTCATCGAGTCACAAATAAAATAATGACTGATCTCGACAACAAAAAATTCTGCATTGGAGTGTTTCTGGATGTTGAAAAATCATTCGACAAGGTCTGGCACAAGGGGCTCCTACACAAACTCAACAACATGTTTCCTTAAAACTATTTCGAAATCCTAAAAAGCTGTCTAACTGATCGTCATTTTTACTTAAAAAATAATGGCTCCACTTCCAACCTGCGAAAAATTACAGCCGGCATCCCTCAAGGCAGTGTGCTTGGTCCTCTACTGTATTCATCTACACATCAAACATTCCAGTACTTGACGATGACAATGCGATGCTAGCCACATTTGCTGATGACACTATCCTTCTCTACGCAAAAAACGCAGCAAATCGTGTATACAACAAAGAGAACTTACCCAACAAAACATGTTAAAATAAACGGAACCGATATTCCTATAATCAACATGGCGAAATACCTGGGCATGCACATCGACAGCAAGCTGACATGGAATTATCATATTACTAAAAAGCGAGACCAGATCAACGTGAAATTCAAACAACTGTACTTGTTGCTTAACCGAAAATCCAAATTATCAACCTATAACAAACTCTTGATATACAATTCAATAATAAAACCAATATGGACCTATGGACTTCAACTATGGGGAACAGCTTAAAAAACCAACCTGGACATCATACAACGACAACAATAAAAAATATTACGAGTTATCACCAACGCACCCTGGTATGTCTCTAATAACGACATTCATCGTGACCTTAACGTGCCAACAGTCACACAGCAAATACAAAAAACAAGCCGTAGACACCAATCAACAATCGAAGTGCATTACAACATCGATATCAATACCCTCCCAACGCTACAGCTAACCCTTCCCAGAAGACTACAAAGACGCCGTCCAATCGACTTAATATAACAAAACCAACACACCATCTACGCCTACTGAAAGGAAAAAGGAATCCCTCGTTGTAGGCAGTGAACGATACAGTATCTCGCGAGAGCGTGGAAGCTGTGTATAGTAATCGCCTGCAGCCGAGGTGTTCCTATTTTTTCTGCTTTTTCTCCAATTTCAAATAAAATATCAAATATAATAGTAAGCTACATTTGAATGCTCATGTAACTTAATACGAAACCCTTAAAGCTCTAAATATTGTATTAAAGTCAAACTTATTTGAGACAGAATACTTATACTGTTGGAAAATAAAAAAAATAAAAACAAATAAAAATTTTAATTATAATTATATGATTTATAAAAGGGGCGACCGGTTTCTGTTCTCAGGCATGCCCAAAACTGACTTACACTATCGGGGCATATCAACATACGTTTAAGAGCTAAAAGACAAAATGTTTCGATTATACAGATATATGCACCAACTGAAGACAGTGATCCAGATGACAAAGATAAGTTCTACAGCATGCTAAATGGAGTTCTGGATCGCATCGAGATATCATACTACTAATGGGGGACTAATGCATAAATAGGAGCAAATAACACCAGCTATGAATCAATTATGGGAGTTCATGGAATAAGCACCCGAAATGAAAATAGTGAATTACTCATAGAGCTGTGCAACAATCACGATCTAAAAATAAGAGGCTCAATGTTCGCTCATAAGAACAACCACAGAAACATCACAAGATCCATTAGTGGAGAGAACGTGAACACCAACAGCCCTATTGAGGACGAAAACGGTAACTCTGTTACATCCAAAGACGAGCAAGCAAGAATATGGAAAGAATATTTTGAGCGTACGCTTAATTCGCCATGCCTTGCAAACGTAGAACACCTAACCACCCGAAAACGCCACAATACGAGCAGACAAATCAATACGAACCCTCCTACACTCGACGAAGTAGAAAAGGCGATCAGAAGCCTCAAAATAGGCAAAGCGCTTAGGAACGATGGACTTGCAGTTGAATGCTTTCAAGCAGAAGCGCACCTAATGGCCAATAAATTTGTGGATATTTTAAGAACAGTTTGGACCACCGAATCGGTGCTTAGGACTTGGAAGGAATTTATAATTATTAAAATCCCTGTTCCAACCGGAGACGCATCTCACTTCTACCAACTGTTATGAAGGTACTGAATCAAATCATATTGGGCAGAATTGCAGAGCCATTAAATAATCTATGAATCAAACCGGATTTCGTCCAGAGAAATCTGACCTAATCAACACAGTACTCATATTAATTGAGCACTCTGTAGAATTCAACGCGCCGCTATATAAAGCCCTCATCGACTACTTAAAAGCGTTCTATGCTCTAGATCGTAATACCGTCTGGCTAGCACTAAGCGCTAGAGTAGTTCCGCGAAAAATCGTCAACGTAATCAATGCCACTCCACTAGTACTGTTCTACACAATGGACAGCTAAGCGAGTCTTTTGCATGTAAGAGCGGTGTTAAGCAAGGATGTGTGCTCTCTTCTTGAATCTGCAGAAATCAAAAACACAGGACTCAACTGGATGCTGCACAAAAAATTAAGCGACCTGGAATAAGCCGATGATGTACCAACTAGATCAAACTGCGAAGTGTAAAAAAACGTGTTTGCATATTAACTGCACGAAAACCAAAAGCATGCGATTAAATACCACCACTAACACCCATCTTAAAATCGAAGGAAACGACATCGATGAGGTAGAACAATTCCCTTATCGACATAGAGCATAGAATTATTAAAGCCAAGGCTCTGTTTGGGAGACTAAAAAACTTCTGGAGAGCTAAGCACGTCCCCCAGAATACGAAAATAAATGGAAGCTACATAACAGGACGGCACTTTTATGTAAAATACAAAGACAGCCAATCGACGCTAAGACAAAGAGAGCAGAGCCGGAATCCCGCAGGGAACAGTTTTAGGACCACTACTCTACAATGTATATACATGTGACATACCAATCCCCAAAGACGAATCATCGATGATCGCCACATTCGCAGACGACACTGTTATCCTATACTCTAATACAAACCTGACAACAGCTATATCCAAAATGCAACAAATGATAAATGAAATGACAAATTGGTTCGAAAAATGGAAGATAAAAATTAACGAACAAAAAACGGTCCAAGTCATCTATACAACCAGAACAAATTACCAACCACAAACCCTACAACTCAATCAAACAAACATTCCAAATGTAAACGCAGCTAAATACTTAGGAATGTACATCGACAGCAAACTCACATGGAAGAACCACATAGAAAAAAAACGAGACCAAATAAAAAATAAATTTCGGCAACTATATTGGCTACTATCAAAAAACTCAACGCTATCTATTGACAACAAATTACTAATATACAAATCTATAATAAAACCAATCTGGACCTACGGCATCTAACTATGGGGCACTGCCAAAGCGACAAACATTGAAATCATTCAAAGGCAACAATCAAAAATTCTGAGGACAATATTGAATGCAGACTGGTACATCCGTAACGACTTCATTCACGACAGCGTTGGCATACCAATGGTTATCGACGAAATAAAAAAAATTAGCAGAAACCACCATATAAAGCTGGCAGCCCACTCAAACAAAGACATGAACAACCTGCCAATAGAGGAACTGACGAAAACCAGGCGGCTTCAACGAAAAAGACCAGTAGATAACACTTAACGAATTATAATAAAAATTAGAATATTATCACCCAAAAACAAAAAGTATAAAATGTCTAGAATTAAATAGAAAATACAAACAAAGGGAAAAAAAAAATAAAATATTTTGTAGAGCAATGCCTGGCCTTTAATTTCGGACTGCAAGCCTACGACATTGGCATACCGTGGGAGTACGCTCTATTACATATAGGTTAGGAAGTATTTTGAACTTATCAACAATTATATAAAATAAAAATATATTTAAAATAAAATCAAACTAAAAATAATAAAAAAATAATGCTTTAAGTGTAAGCAAATTAAACCGAAAGGAATTTAAAAAAAAAAAAAAAACGAATACATAAATAATATAAATAATCAAATCGAAAATAATTTTAGCAAGAGAAATTTATGCAGAGTTTAAGCATTGGGGAAAATAAATCACTGCGGTAAATAAGGCACACGGACTCTGCCAGCTTAAAAAAATAAAAGCAAAAAAGTGAACACAAAATTAATTTAAAAAAAAACAAACAAACAACACAATGCCTAAAAATAAATGCTTTGTTTGTTGCCAAGAAATCTGAAGCGAAATACTGTAGGGAAAATAGAAAACTTATTTATTAAGACAGCTAAAACACGAAAAAAAAAACCAAAACAAACAACAAAAAAAAGTCCGAGCGTCTGCGGTTTATTTACATACACTCTTAGCTTATTTTATGCAGAGCTTATTTTAAACTTTACAGGCTCCAAAAATTAAAACTGAGCGTTATAAAAAATCGGTTTGAATGCAATATTATAGTATATGCATATATAAGAGTTCAATGTAATCGAACTAAATTTTTAAAAATCAGTCACAAAATTCCCAAAAAAATAAATAAAAAAAATTTTATTTTAAAAAAACGGAGCAGAATTAATTTTTTACAATTCTGTGCGCTATTGCCGCACACTTCGACCTGTGACCGTTACACTTCCGACGCAAAGAGCTGCCTTCATTACAGCTGCCCTATTTACAGAGCTACCCTCCTTCTATTACTTTTCCCAACACCGAAAAAGAACAGACCGAGCAAACTTAATGTTCTGTAGTCTAGTACTGCCAGGTTGACCAACGAGAACAGCGTAGGCCTCGCTTTTTCTGTTTCGCTCTAACACGGCTGTCCTGCGGAGTTCATCGTTCTCGATGAACTATCCGTGATTGCCCAACGTTTTTTTTTTTTTGTTCATACCCAGTACCAAAAAATGATGAAGGGTATGTTAAAATTGTGCAAATATATGCAACAGACAGAAGGAGGCGTGGCAGACCCCACAAAGTATATATATTCTTGATCATAATCAAAAGACGAGTCGATCTAGTCATGTCCCTCTGTCCGTCTGTATGAACAAACGGATCTCGGAAACGGTTAGACCTACAACCACAAAATTTGGCACGAAGACTCTCCCAATCCATTGACATAATCAGCTGACTTTTTATTTCGATATTCAACCTATAACATATTTAGTATAGGAACGATTGTCCAGCTGTTGACCATTATCGGTCGTAGCTGTGGAACAGACACTAGGTCTGGTTTCGTAAGTCCTCTTGCTTGGTAGTGCGCTACCACAACGTCTGCGAAAAAAAAAAAAAAAAAAAAAAACCAGATATCGTTACCACATTTAATGTTTAGTAATGTTTATTAGTTCTAGGCAATATTCAATCATATTCCTGAATACGATATATATCGGTTTACTATAAGATATAGCTACCATAGGAACGATCGGCCCAAAAATGATTTTTACTAAGAAAAACTTTTTTGTTTCTTGAGATATCCTTACATAATGAATACAAAATACAGATGGGCTCGAGCCAGGCCGGGATTCGTGGCCCACGGGCCTTTTTCTGAAAACTAGGTGTTTAGTGCTTCAAAATTGTATTCGGGCTTTTATCATTCGGGCTTCGGGTCTAAGCTAAAGGCGCGAAAGCCCGATAGGCCCGGAAGACACTAAAAAGGCCCGAATTCGATTTACACTTAAGCACATCTCAAGCGAGCGAACGCAATTTTTCTACGTTAGGAAGCATTTTGAACGAGAAGCGCACCAGGCTCTTAAGTTCTAATTTAGATAAAATTATATTCCTACATAAGAATATGTAAAAGATTTTGGTAAATGTATTTATATTTAAGAAAATATCATATTAATATATATGTATTCCTAAATAACACTTCTCACATATATTTGAGCATATTATTATTTCAAGCCGGGCTGAGCCGGGCCGGGCCTTTTGTTGATATGACCGTGCTGGGCCGGGCTGAGCTTTGAAATTTGGTTTCGTGTTCGGGCTGGGCTGGCCCTTACAAAGGAGGCCCACTCCAATCTCTAATACAAAATATTAAAACAAAAAAAAAAAATTTATTAAGTTTTAGCTTGGGTACCAGGTATTCTATAGTCGGGTACGCCCAACTATAGCCCTGACTTTCTAGTTTTTCGTTATTATTATTATTAACCTAGCACCATTATTTTATAAACTATTCCACCACCAAAAACATATTGAATTAGTTAATAAAGTGGACATTTTTTGTACTGGCAAACAACAGTATTCGTTTCTGAAAGACAAGATATTTTAGTTAGGTTCATATAATTATACCGAATCACAATCCAGATTATATTTGACGCTTATATTCTGATACAGTACAGTAAATTCAAGACAGTCGTAAAAGTTAAACATAAAATCCTAAAATAGGTGTTCTCACACAAGCATGAAAGTTTTAGTGTTGAAAAAAAAGCTTTTTTGTGTGTTTTAAAACTGTAACTTTCAAAGTGAATGACAAATGCTTTTTCTTTACTAAAAAAATATGGAAGAAAAAGAGATGCGAAAGTAAGTATTTGTGTTAAATTTATAATTTACAAGTTTTTTAATTATTTTTTATTATTTTTCTAGGCAAAATAAAAAGAGCGCACAATACAAGAACAGCTGCACTATTATGTGTCGTTCTGCAGGCAACATCCGGAGCTGCAAGCCGGAAAAATCAACCCGCAGGCGCCGTGCCAGTAGCAGACTTTTGGTTTAACCGTAAAACTTGGCGAATGCACTAGTATGTTACCATTTCTTGCACATATTTAACACCCCCAAAAGTTGAAATTGACGAGTTTGAGCAGCAGGCTATTGAAAAATTTGACACAGCTGCAGTTAAGGGTCTTACATGTGTCCGAACTTATGGAATTAAGGAATAAAAACCGATTTATCAGTCGCAGCCGCCAAAACTTATGCAAAGTTTAAATACAATGATAAATATTTTAGCACAAGTTCTAGAAAAAACGAAAAAAGTATTGGTAGAATTGCTTTTTTAGCAGCCACCACTATTGTATTCGAACCACCTCTTTTCAGTTTATAGCTATCGTTTGGCAAGACACCGACCACTTCATAGGGTCCACGATAATATGCTTGCAATTTTGACTTTCGGATCTGGTTATTGCAATAGGTTACCTCTTGCTTGTATTTAACCGAGTCGGTTTGCATCTATTCGCATCGAATCGCACTTTCAAACGAGCACCGTTTCTTAGTCTCTCAACAAGCTCTCGAATAGCGTCTACGTCGTCATACTGCGGTTCAATTTCCAGTTCAGATAGAAGAGCACCTATCTCTGGGTTTCGCCCAGTGATTTCAGTCAGGACTTAAAGTAAAGGGGAGAAAATCCAGTCCTCTCTACACTATTGCTAAGCTCAACCTTCTCGTGGTGTACCCCGTTTTTCACTAATGATGCAATTTCGACTGAATGTTCAGCGGTATATCATATCCCCTTCAGCAGTACTTTAGAGAAAATGCTATAGTACACTAAGCAAAGCTGGCAAGTTCGGAGGCCAGGTGCATTAAGACACCTTCGTTATAAGGCAGCAGATCTGCCACCGATCTAAGACGTTCTGTTTTAATCTTCCATTGTGTCTGAAAACTCATCGATTCGCGTATTCGCAAGATCAGCCTTGGATAATAACAACAAAAACAAAAAAGCGACAATTGGCTAACGAAAAAGGATATAGATGTATGCACCAACTGAAGACAATGACCCAGGTGACAGAGATAATTTCTATAGCATACTAAATAGAGTTTAGGAAGAAATACCGCATTGAATTATCATCAGGGCCGATTAAAATATGCTCAAAAACACAGTTTTAAGCGCTTGAATATGCAAGTGGTAAATATGATTGCAAATATGCTCGAAAAAAACATATCTTCTAGTTATTTTTTATGTCAATTTATTTGAAAAAGTGAAAAATTTTAATGAACGATTAAATGTTGCTTATAATTTTTAAATACGAAAGATCTTCGTTGCGCATTTAGCAATGTTGTATATGCAGAGAATGACCTTTCAACATCCACTGACGTTACTGAACCGAATTTGAAATTTCAAAAGGCGTTAAAACGTCGATGTAGTCGTCATTTTCTTTAAAATTGTTGGAAATAATGTTATTTATTTTGCACAAGGACGCGTATCCTTCGTTTCTTTTTAAAACCGAATTTAATTTTTGTAAAAACTTACCTGTTTGTGTTAATCTCTTTTTAAGTTCTTCAATGACATTTATTCTTTCTCGCAAAAATAGTCCTTTGGTTTGCAGTTTAATTTTTTCACGTCTTTCTGCACATTGTTTGTGTTTTTGAGTCCCAAAATATTGTTTAACATTAAAATTTTGTTAGCCACTTATACAGACACTACAAAACTGGCAATACAAAACAGACTGATCGGTTCGCAGGGATACTGCTGATGTACTGATTTGCCATACGAGTACACGAACATAACTCTCTTTTTGTTTCTTTTTCTTTTGGCGTTTGATTTGCTCAACAGCCTTCAAAAGCAGTTAAATATACTTGTAGAATAAAAAGATATTTGGCAGATAAATGCTCGGGAAAAATATGGTCATCAGGGTTGTCAAATATGTAAAATCAGCATGCAAATAAGCAAAATAATCATGATCACAAAAAAAAAAAAGCCAGGAAACTCTAAATATGGGCATTGCTCTAATGTCGAATGCGACATTCGTACTCATTTAAAGTGAAAAAATATATATGCCAAAACATTATTTTATTTTTACAAAAGGCGAAACTTATAGCTCTTGATTAGCACTATAATTGCTGCTAAGGTTGGGGCAATTGTTCGTTTTCAAGATATTACAAAAAACCAAGGCATTCGCATGCGACAAAAACAGTAGTCGCTTCCAAGGCGAACAGTTCAAACACTGATTTCAGCGAAACCTGAAGGAATATTTTAATGCGACTAATTTTAAAATGTTATACATCTTAGTAATATTTTTTATTTGATTAAAAATATTGAGTAGTCTATTTTTTATTTAATTTTAATCACTGTCGCACGCGACATGTCGCAAGCGACATTTTGTTCCATCATACTTTTTGTGTTTATTTTTTTACTTGTTATACCCTGTACCAAAAAAGGGTAAAGGGTATATTAAAGTTGTGCAAATGTATGTAACGGGCAGAAGGAGGCGTGGCAGACCCCACAAAGTATATAGTATATTCTTAAAAAAATACATATCTTTAATAAAAAAGAAGTTTTCCTTTTCTTCAATCTGCTTATATTTTTTGACCCGGACGACAAGAACTTTTAGCATTCTGTATATGTCCTTACATGTCCAATGTTATATACAAAATATAAAATTTATTTTGAATTTATAAATTTTACACTTACGATGACGCACGCGACAAACTTTAAATAAGTAACAAAAGCAAAGTATGGATTTTTTCAACCCAAATTTGTTTTATTTAATTTGCAGTAAAAATATCTGTTTCTAACTAATTTTTGATGCGCATTGTACAGATACTTTTGATGCACTGATAACAAATGTTCTCTTTCAATGTCGGAAGCGACATCTAAATATACGGTCAAGCAAAGTTAAAATTTACCGTTATTGACAAACGCATCGTTCCTTTTACATTTTTCTTATATTCTTTAAACATAAACCGAGACTTAAAGAGCACATGTCAATGCATAATGTCTCTCATCAAGAACATTAATCAAAACAAAACGTGCAACAAAAATGTTCAAAACCAAAATTTTGCATTTCTTCGACTTTTTATTTCTTTTCATTCTTCATTTTGAATATTTCAAAATGTGTTATGAATAAATGTAAAATTTTTTGACATTAATTAAATTTGATAGATTCTCCCTAAAAATATTTTAAAACAGCATACTTTTATACACTTTGAAATTTCTGTCTGCGGTTGACATTTCTGTGGAAATGCCCATTTGCAAAATAAGCAAGTCCAAGCAAAAACTTAGAAATATCGGCCCTGGTTATCATACTAATGATGGGGCACTTTAATGCACAAATAGGAGCAAATAACACTGGTTAAGAATCAATTATGGATGTTTATGGAATAGGCACCCAGAATGAAAATGGCGAATTACTCATAGAGCTGTCCAACAATTACGATCTAAAAATAGGAGGCTCAATATTCGCTCATAAGAACAACTATAAAGTGACTTGGAACGGACTGGCGTGTGGTATGTTATGCGACGTCCGCAATAAACCGAGTTCTGAAATAAACAGTGGCCACTACTTATTATGTGCCGAGGTCCGCTTTGAAACACTGTGATATCGGCAAGGGAACAGACCCACTCCATCACAAAGATTCGAAGTAAGAAAACTAACAGACAATGCTACAAAATACGAAGTTGTAGCCAAACTCTCCGAATTAGTCATGGATAACTCAAATTGTGAGGAAGCTTGGGCAACCTTTAGTCGCTCTATGCATACTGTCTGTGATAACATTCTAGGCAAAAAATTCAGGACAAAGGAAGAGTGGTTGTCAGAAACTCTTTGGAGAAAAATTGCAGAAAGAACCCATATAAAAATAAAAACGCTTAATGCAAATAATAATCCTCAGCGCAAAGAATAACATACCCTAGTACACAATTTTTTTTTTTTTTTCTTTTGAAACAATTTATTTAATGAATGTTGATATTGTTTGTTTATACTACAACTAGTTACAATTACAATTAACTATCAAGCAGTTTTTTTTTTAAATTAATTTTTTTGCAAAAAGCTGCTTTTTAAGTATGGCTTGAAGTCTTTTGAGACTGACTGATCTGGGCTAACAACAGTTGACTCTTGCTGGTCACTGCCAACAGATACTACACAAAGCTTCCTTGTTGTAATAAGATACTATGTCGTTCTCCGATGGCAGCGGCTATAGGTATCTAACTGTTGACGTATACGATTGATTAAGAGAGTTCTTTTTAGTCATCGGTATAACCTTACGTTGTCTTTTAACATGGCTATCTCAGAGTTAATATGATTCTGAAGGCGTTCATGATGTTTTGCGGCATGCTTCAGAATCTTTTCCCGAACAGTGTCGATGCGTAAGTACCTATGGATATCAGCGTTCCTGACGTACCAGAGAGCGTCTAGCATGTTACGCAGCACTTTGTTTTGGAATCTTTGAATTTTCTCTATCAGGCTTTCTGCAGAACAGCCCAACAATATAGCCGGACCAAAGTTACTATTTGATTGTATGTATATCAAAATTATATTTTGGAGTGATAAGGCAGAATTCTTGCAAAGAAGCCAGTGCGGTTTTCTGTATCTGATGTTAAGTTCGTTTCGTTTCATCTTGATGTGCCGCTTCCATCTTAGTTTTGCCTCAAGATTCATACCTAAATATTTTGCGTGGTCATAGTGGGGAATGACGATATTGGTGATAGTCAATGGGTAGTGTTGTGCTTTTTTATAAGTGAAATCAACATGTACAGATTTAAAGTTATCTTCCAGTTTTTGGTCCAGTTATGTGTGATATTTATTGCACTTTGAGTTTTTTCGGTTGCTTTTTTTACATCTTTTCCGATGCGATCTTCCTTGTGGTGCCCCTGGCGTAATCGGCTGCAAAGGGGCAAATGCAGTGCCATATCGCACCCGAAAGTATCGAGAACTTAGGAATGATTGTAGAATCTGTCTGAGTTAGTGGGGGAAACTTCGTTTTATTTTGAACATCAAGCCTGCATGCCAAACTTTATCGAAGGCTTTCGAGATATCTAAAAATACGGCAGTACCCACCTTCTTTTATTCTAAGGCTTTTTCAATAACATGACATATACGATGAACCTGATCAATTGTGGAATGTTTGGGCCTAAAGCAAAACTGGTGAGGTGGAATTATGTTTGATTTTTGGATGTATGAGTGCATTCTGTTAAGGATAATTTTTTCAAGGATCTTGGATAGGATTGGTAACAATGAGATTGGACGTAAGGAGAGACTGGGTGTGCAGGTTTTCCTGGTTTTTGTATCATTATAATCTCCGCAACTTTCCAATGTACTGAGAAATGTTGTAATCTTAAGACTGCATTCATTATTATTGTTATTTTTTTGAGGGCGATTTGGGGGAGTCCATTCAGGATTTTAGCAGTAACCAGGTCGTATCCGGAAGCTTTCTCAGTTTGTAGGCTTGTTATAATTTGTTTCAACTCCTTAAGACTACAGTCTCGGATACTTATGTCTTCCTGCATTTGGTTATCACCCAATTCTTCGTCATCAGCCTTAATATCTTGGAAAATTTCGGCTAGGTATTTTGAGAAGGTAGTGGCTTTGTTAGTATCACTCTTTGCCCAAGTTCCGTCCGTTAGCTTAATGGGTGCGTTTGGATTTATGGGTTGGTTCACGGTTTTTGTGATCCTCCAAACTAAGTAGTTTGTCGATTTTGCGTTATTAAGGCTTGTTAATTTCATACTCATCGATTAATTTTTATGTTTTTTTAATGACTTAGTTAGCTTTTTGCACATCTGGTTTAAAGCAGACTTCAAGATAGGCGATCTCGTTTCTTGATATTTGCCACGCAACCTCTTTTTTTCCTGCACTTTTTTTTTAAATTGCGTTGACGTGTGAAGTTATTGACTTCGTCGTCTAATTCACTTATTGTGTTGATTTGTGAATTAAGAGAAGTTAATTGTGTAAGCTTAAGTCTAAAATAATCCGACCAGATTGGGATTATCTATTATATATAAAGGGTTTTTTATCTTTTTCTATAAATGAATCATGAAGTATCAAATATGATGTCGATGGCGATATCAGAGAATATATCATACCTACTTACAATGTTAATTTGATTTTCGGATATATTGCTAATTGTAAAGAAATCAATAAGGTCAGGTTTTTTATTTAAGTCCGTTGGTCAGTATATTGGAGAACCTGTGGATACAAATTTGCAGTTTGTATCGTTTGCTGCCTTTATGAGCGCACGACCTTTAGTTATGATTAACCGGGAGCCCTAATAAACATGCTTGGAATTAAAATCACCTCCAATAATGAATCTGTCCTTATATTTAGTTAGCATTTGATTATATACGTTTGTAGTTATCTTGTGTCTCGGAGGACTATAGACTGCAGATATTATTATTTTTTGATTCTTACGACATTCCACTGGTATAGTGGTTATTTAGAATTCGTCTGTACTTCTTTTTTCCTCCTCGTGATGGTCAAGTTTTCTCCTTACCATAATTGCACTACCTCCCAGTGCATTATTATTAGGATGAGTTGTGTGATAGGTGTCATAGCCTTTAAAGCTTATATAAGACTCTTTGGTTTGTTTCCAGGATAGCTTGAAGTTCGTGTGTGTGCTTCGATAAGCCGTTTGCATTCCAGAGCATTATTTTGAGTTGAGCTGTGAGCTGATTTTTTTTTTCATCTACTTTCTTCTAAAATATCCAAGTTATCCTATTATTATTTTTTTTGAATACGTGAAAGTAGGATTAAGTTTGGTTGATTTGGGCTGAAGGTTTCTGTTTAACTTTGTGTTGAGCTGTAATCAGAGCTTTATTTAGTGGATTTTCAATTGGTGTATTATTGTATTTCATGATTTTATTGCGAAGTTTTTGAAGTTCCACGGCAACCATACACCCTCTATAATTGGCTGGTTGGGCTTCACCACAGTTGCAGCATTTGGGTTGTTGTTTTTCATCAGCTTGCCTGTTTTTGGCAGTAGTTTTTAGTGTGCCCAAAAGTCTGGCAATTAATGCATTGTGGTATGAGATTATTTTGTCTTATAGGTTCTATGACAATTTGTGACCCACATATCTTTTTTATCTCAGACATTTTTTTTATATCATCTGAACAGTCAAAAGATAGCTGGAACATGTCTATTGGCTCTTTTGTCTTCCACTTAAGTTTTTCATCGAATCCTATTATTTTGAATTCTTGCTTTTCAAGATTTTCAAAGATCGGGCTTGATTCGCATGAGTTACGAAGTTTTTTGACGATGACTCGAATCGGTCTATTTTGTTTGATTTCATATGTATACCATGCAAACTTGGATTTGTTTAACATATCAGCGACAGTGAGGTAATCATCAGGGTCTTTCGTATTAATTTTGTATACCTTATATTTTGTATTATTTATAAGTTAAAAAAAAAATCGGCTTTACATGCTGTTTTGATGTCTCCATAGAGTTTGTTGTAGTCGTCACGTATATCAGGCAGCATGATTGGCGGAGGTGCTCTGGTTTTTTGTGTATTTTGAGTATTATATTAGTGATTGGTAGTTGTATCAGTTTTTATTTATTTAAATTTGAATTTGCATAACATTTTTCGCTTGGAGGTGAAGAATGTTATTTTCGTTTGCTTTTGGGAGGATTTGTTTGTATATTTCGTTTGGGTGGATTGCTTTTTTTAAAAAACCAGTTTGTCTCTTAATAAAGTTCGTCTTCATCGGTGCAATACTCAGTTAGTTGACTTAATTTGGAAATAGTCTGGACAATTGGCTTTGCGTTTTTTTAGATTGTTTGCTTCTGCTCGCATTGCCTGTTTTTTCAATGAGTTCGTTTTCGTCAGTGAAATATTCTATTCGTTGTCTTGTGTTGCCAGCAATGTTTCCGTTGGTTTTGTTGATTGTATTTAATTTTTAATTAGTTCAGCTCTGAGTTGATTGTTATCATCCTGCATGTTGCAAACATAGCTTTTCTAATTTTTTTATTTTTTCTATGAGGAATAAAACTGTACTTTCAATATCCCATGCGTTAGGTGATATTTGATGCGTATTATCTGATGAATCTGATTTATTAGGCTGTGTGTCCATTTTAAATTATGTTTAACATAAAGTTGTTATCGGATAAGGTAGTATGTCGATAATCGATCGATAGGTCTGGTGACCGGTATGGTCCGTATGATGACTGCCAGGTGGTGTGCGACAGGGACGGACTTAGTGGATTTAAGCGCAGCTGACTCAAAGAGTCCGTTCTTAAATGCCGCTATTAATTGGTAAGTATGTTTATATTACCTTGATTATTTTGTTTTTGTAGGCGATTTTGCTAATGTGTCTTTTATTTTTTCACAGAAAAACAAGTAATTTGCTACCAGGAAAGCCGACCACAAGTGCACAAGCACAGCGCGTTTTCTCGATCCAGGGTAAGTCACTACATTAGTTGTTTTATTTAAATTAATGATGTAATTTCAGGTTTCTACGGAGCGCAACTTAAACAAGACTCTACTCCTTGAATATAATGCACCAAATAAATCAATAAGGAAGCAGGCTAAATTTCACAAACTGGCGCATTTTGACAAACTCTGAGAGAGTGAACAAGAAGCCGCCTTAAAAGGTGACATGAATGCTCTCTACGACCTCACAAGAACCATTAGTGGAGGGAACGTGAAAACCAAATACGAGCAGGCAAGAATATGGAAAGAATACTTTGGGCGTACGCTTAATTCGCATTGCCTTGCAAACGTAGATCAGCTAACCATCCGAAAACGCCACAATACGATCATACAAATCATTATAAACCCTCCTACTTCCGACAAAATAGAAAAAGCCATCAGTAGCCTCAAAAAAGGCAAAGCGCCTGGGAACGATGGACTTGCAGTAGAATGCTTTCAAGCAGAAGCGCACCTAATGGCCAATAAACTAGGGGATATTTTAAGAACAGTTTGGACCACCGAATCGATGCCATGGACGTGGAATGAGTCTATAATTATTAAAATCCGTAAAAAAAAAGGCAACAATAAAAAATGTCCCAACTGGAGAGGCATCTCACTGCTACCAACTGTTATGAAAGTAGTGAATCAAATCATACTGGGCAGAATTGCAGAGCCATTATAAAAACTTCAAAGAAAAAGTCAAGCCGAATTTCGTCCAGAGAAATCGAACGCTGACCTAATCAACACAGTACGCATATTAATCTGCAGAATTAACCACGCCACTATATATAGTTTTCATCGAAAATTTAAAAGCGTTCGAAGCTCTAGATCCTAAAACCATCTGGCTGGCACTAAACGCTAGAGGAGTTCCGCAAAAAATCGTAAACGTCATCAAGGCCAGCTACGAAGACTCAACTAGCCGTGTTCTACACAACGGACATCCTAGCTAGTCTTTTGCGTGTAAGAGCGATGTTAAGCAGGGATGTGTGATATCTCCGCCACTCTCTACCAATGTTTTGGACTTAGTCCTTGAATCAGCAGAACACAGGACTCAACTGGATGCTGAACAGAAAATTACGTGACCTGGGATACGCCGACGATGTAGCACTGCTAACGAATTGCTGTTCGGATATGCAAACCCAATTAGACAAACTCACCGTGGAGTCTAAAAAATCGGGATTGCATATTAACTGCACGAAGACCAAAAGCGTGTGATTAAATATCACTACTAAAACCCATCTTAAAAGCGAAGGAAACGACATCGAAGAGGTACAGCAATTCGAATACCTTGGCAGCCTATCTACATAGAGTATAGAATTCTAAAATTAAGTCAATGCTGCGTTTGACAAAGAAACTTCAGGAGTGCTAAGCACGTTCACGAGAAAACGAAAATAAAAATATTTAACGCATGTGTAAATTCTGTCTTGCTACATGACTGCGAGACTTGGCATACTACAACTACAAATACGAGTAAACTACACGCGTTCATCAACCGATGTCTACGTGCTATTTCGCGAATCTGCTGGCCAAGAACGATTAGCAAATAGCGACTTTGGAAAATCTGTGAGCAAGACCCAATTGAAATAGTTATACAAAAACGAAAGTACGGATAGCTGGGACATACCCTTCGCAAAAACAACGACGAAATACCCCATGTCTAAATGGAATGAAACCCCTAAGATGCAAAATCCAGAGGAGAACCAAACTGACGTGGAGGAGGATTGTTGCGGCAGAAGCACGAAAATCTATGAACTTATTCCGGGCATTAGCACGTAACAGAGATATTTGGAAATCCTTTGTTAACCATTTATGTGAATAGAGTATGTTTAAAATTGTTTTAAATTTTTACTACGGCAATAACAATAATAAATAATAATAATAAACACTAACAATAAAAAATAATATTAAATAAAAATAATGAACAATAATAATAAATAATAATAACAAGCCAAACACATACCATAAAAGGGATCATGCAGTAAGAAAGATGATAGTGCAGTTTTTAGTCTAATGAGCAAATAGAGGCAATGGTGTGAAGACAGACAAATTGTAGAATTCCAGTTTAATCCACGCAACGCAAAAAGCAAAAATTGTTTTTGGACAGATTCAATACGGTCACAATGTGTTGTAAGTTGGGGATACCAAATACATGAAGCATGTTCTAAAGTCGGACGAACCAAAGAAGTAAAAAGCTTCTTGGTGGTATGAGGATCATTAAATTCTTTAGACCGTCTCTTAACAAAGCCAAGAACACCTCTAGCTTTATTAGTAGTCATGAGAATGTGAGAACTTAACTTAAGTTTTGGACACATCAAAACACCTATGTCAATAAATTCATACGCACGAGCTAAAGTCAAACCATTTAAAGAGTAAGAATATGTCCTGGGTTTATTACGAGTATAAGACATTATTTTGAATTTTTCACAATTTAGATAAAGAAAATTATCATTACATCATTTGGAAAGTCGATCGAAGTTGTCTTGAAGAAGACCCTGATGAAGAAAAGAATCAAGAGCAAAACATGACTTTACATCATCAGCAATCATAAGCATATGATAATGCTTAATAACCGATGGAAGATAATTTATGAAAACGTTGATGAGCAAAGGACCTAAGTGGCTACTTTGTGGGACATAAAAAAAGACATTAATATTTTTATAAACACAACCATTAAACTTTATGGGACCTACGTTTTAAATAGCTATCAATCCACATTACAAGTTTAGGTGAAAAGCCAAATTTATCTAACTTAGTAAGAAGTAACGAATGGCCAACACTATCAAATTCTTTACTAAAATCTGTATTCATAACATCTATTTAACGATAACGAGCAAATCCACTGGAAACTAGTGAAGTGAACTCCAGAAGATTTGTTATTGCTTTGCATTTGTTATTTAGAGATGTTGAGAGATACTCAAATTCGGAATAACATAATGCTGATTTGTAAATATATGTTCCGGCCACTTTGGACCTCGGTAGTTTGATATACACCTTTTACTCCCTGTTTTATGGAGAGGCAAAATGTAAGATTATTTCCATACTTTAGGGAAGGATGAATTCGTAACGGATAATTTAAACAACTTACAAAGAGGAAGAAGTTAAGTGTTAGCACAGAAATTATAAACAAACGCAGGAATACTGTGACAGCTAATGACAAAAATGGGTTCAATTGATAATAACAAAGACGAAAACATTTTCTGATCAATAACTGGGTAATTGATCGCCCTGTACTTGGGTTAGAATAAAAACCAGGTGAGACAGAACTATAGTTATTTTGGAAGAAGCTGGGAAATAAAATAGAAATATCAACATTATTACATCCCTCAACATTACCTAGTTTTATAATGGAGTATTAGACCTGCGTGATAGTCGAGTTGACAACCCTGTGGCATAAAGTCGCGAGTTTTTCACAATTCTCTGGTTTTGTTAATAAAAACGTTTAATCTGACTAGAAATAAACAAAAAACAGTATTTTTGCGAATTAGCATTTTTTCTTTTGCCTAAGTTAATGAAAAAACAATACATACCTAAAAGCTAACCAAGTGACTAAAAAACCACCAAATTATACATATAACAAATTCACTGTAACCTTCAACGGACAAGTAGAAACCAACAACAACTTATAATTAAAATAAAAACGCGACGCCCAAACTACTTGAAAAAAGAGCACAGTGCAGAAAATGAAACATGTAGAAATTCGAAGTCATGCATAAACCGCAAACACAACACGGAAACGAATTCTGCCCACAGTCCATTCTGTAGAAACTGCCCAGCATTCATAAAAAAAAAGTAATGTGACTCACCTATATAAGTACACTATTGAAGTTAAACTGCTGCACAAAATGTTAGGAATTAAGTTTTAACACTATAAAATTATCCTAAATTTTTCACTATTATTTTCTATTTATTTATTCCTTTTGGAGCGCTTTTGTTTGTATTGTTTTTAAATTTCAAATATCATTGTACTATGAAATTGTGTAGACTAGACAAAGCACTTACAAAGAGGGATTTAGTTTTTCTTCTTCTTTCACAGCTGGTGATACCCAACAACAAATTGTGTATACTCTTTATTTGTGAACAATGCAAGTATGTAGTATTATGTTCTCCAAATGCAAACTTATAGCTCACCCTTTCCAAGCTTGGCTATTACATTACAACTTATGTTTTTGAAAGCCTGTGTGAATCGAGCAACATAGATATTTTTACAAGAAATTTAATTTTTAAAAGCATATTATATATAATAATTTAAATAATTCGGTAAAATAACGTATTGATTTATATGACATATAACAGCATAGTCTCAGCGACATGCACACAAATTAAAAAAAGTTACTCACAAAACCAAGCAACAGCAACTACCCGCGCACTTGCCTTCTCTACAACGCAAATTGAAAAAGATACATCTTTTATGTGTTCTCATTTGTCTTTCGTTGATGCTATAGTTGCATTGGTACGTGTTATTGTTGCTATTAGCAACTGCATGCAAAAGTCGACCACAGCGCACAAGCAGACGGACCTAAATACAAAAAAGAGAGAAAAGCAAACAATAGAAACAGAACTTCTCACTCGTAACAACAACAACGAAGACACACATACGAAGCATCGTCGGCTGAAAGAGATGTCTTTTCGTTATTTTGGTGTTCCTAATTTTGTGTGTGCACAATGTGCGCAATATGAAGGTGCACTGTGGTTTGATATTGTGCGCGATGCTCCCATAATTCTGTTTTTATTTTTTCGTTACAAATGTACAATCACAATCTACAGGCACGTAGCATGTAGAAATTTAAAAAAACTTTCGCTGTGTTGTGGTCATTACGCTATGGCGGCATTCATGAACATAGAGCGGGCATTTGATAACGCAGCCTTTGATTCTATGTGGAACTCAGCGCATGCACATGAAGTACCTAGCATTCTTGTGAGATTTATACACCACATGTTGGCTAACAAAATAATTCATATGAGAACAGACGAAAACAAGGTCACCATAAGCGTCCAGAAAGGTTGTCCGCAAGGCGGGATTCTCTCTCCGCTACTCTGGTGGGAGTAAACTCCTTACTAAAAGAGGTCTCAAAACCAAACGTACACATACAAGCGTGCGCTGATGATGTTTGCCTACTTACATCAAACAAGTCATTACGAACTGATTGCAACTACTTGCAAGTGGCCATTGAAAAGCTTGATG
This sequence comes from Stegana nigrithorax, assembly GCA_037044495.1. NCBI lineage: Eukaryota > Metazoa > Arthropoda > Insecta > Diptera > Drosophilidae > Stegana > Stegana nigrithorax. Next base: position 54,960 of record JBAMBQ010000554.1, on the reverse strand, counting down.
AGTGGTGTAACTGACACGGTATGTCTGTCAACCCTAACAAACCTAGTATAATACTGTTTACTAGAAAGAGATGGATTGCATCCTACCAAACATGTTGAAGAGATGCACTTTAGAGCTAAACAGCGAATTAAATATCAAAAGGCCGCATCACCTTCTGGCAGTGTAGACGAGCTTTCGGTAAAACATCGAGTTTGAAACCTAAGATGGTAAATTGGTTGTACACAACTACAATCAGACCAATCTTAACCTGTGCAGAAATAGTCTGGTGGCCAAGAACCTATCTCAAAACGACAATCAAGGCGCTAAACAAGCTGGAAAGGGCATAACTGGAGCCATGTGGAATTCTGCAGACGAATTCAGACATGGTCAAACATTAGAAAAGTTTGATAGACATGGTTCTCCTTTGTCCTTACCTTCTAATATTAAACCACTGGCTGTTTTTTTTGTAAAAAGGTTACAAAAAGAAATGTGGATCCAACCACAGGAACTCCATGATAGCTTCACAATTGTTATCTATAATGACGGATCCTTCATGTCCGTGGGAACTGGCGCGTGTTGGATCCTCAACGACTAACGAAGGAAACTTACCCACTTGAGGATTTGGCTACAGTTTTTCAAACTGAAATCTACGTTATTTCAAAGGCAGCAGACTGGATCAAGCGGAATTGCCATATTGCCATTTGCAGCGATAGTCAGGCGGAACTTTTGTCCCTGGACAGTGCCCAAGTTACCTCTAAGCTTGTTCTTGACTGTAAGAGTAGACTGAATAACATTTCTATATGTAATAAAGTCACTCTCTAATGGGTACCAGACCACAAAGGCATTAGTGGCAACGAAGCGGCTGACGAACTAGCCAGAATCGGTGCAACTACTAAACTTTTGGGACCAGAGCCCATAATCCCAGTAAGCTGTACAGCGGTCATTCTTTGGATCAGAAACTACCTAGACAAAGTCCATAAGAGAAGACGAAAACTTACGAAAGGTTTTTTGAAGGCGCTCAATGGCAAAACTAGGGAATTCTTCCTCAAGCTTAGCAGGAAAGACTGTCGATTGATGATGGGTGCCCCCACGGGATAAAACGAGACTAGAAAACATCTTTCAAGAATGGCACTTGCGACTGACACAATATACACCTTTTGTCTAGAGGAAGCAGAGAAAACTGAACATTTTCTGGTCGGTTGTCCTGCCTTCTCACGGATAAGAAGGAGCACTTTTGGGTCGGACGTCAACAGACTGGACAACATTCAGTCTTTAAGTCTAGATAAACTCTTAAGGTTTCTGAAAAAAAAAAACAAACGATTTGACTAGACGGGGTACTATAGTACAATGGACTAAGTGTCTGAGTGCTACAGGTACTAACCGCCATATATATGTATATAAAAAAAAAAAATCGCGTGATTAAAATTATAGCGGGAGACAGTATAGTTTACGTAATTAACTGCCAAACCGGACGAAATCAAATCGCGGAAAAACCATGCTGGTCTTTTGAACTCAGGGAAAACCTTAACTTTAGGAACGCATCTATTAAAAAATTTTAGTAAAAGTTTATTAAACAACTGCACAGCTTCATCGATATCACCCATAGAATTTAAAGTAAACCAAAAAGTATGTAAGAGAAACTGATTAAGTTTACCGATATCAGCTTTTCTAAAAGAAAAAGATTTACTAGCCTTCCCACTAGGTGAATTGAATGAAGATGTCTTTAAAAGTATTTCTAGCTGAAGAGCATGGTGGTAACTATCTTCAGGGGTAGATAACGAATTACACATAGGCAATAAAAAATTTGCGGCGCGATCTGTAAAAACTAAGTCAAGTGTACGATTCATACATATATAATAAAATTTATTTGCTCAAAAGAATTGTCTAATAATATATCAACAAATTTACAAAAAGAATCAGGAACAAGGGAATTTGAAAGATCAGAAGGGGACCAAGAGTCTAGCGGGAGATTAATATTACCCATGACTAATAAATAGTCAGCGGTGTGGAGAAGAGAGTGGACGAATTTTATAGAGTCCACATGAGCAGTGTATCATGAGACAATGGTGGAATATAAGAACAAGTTAAAAATATATTGCAATTGTTAACTGAAACTTTTATAAAAGGTGATTTTTTAAGCGTAGTTTTTTTAAAAATCAAATAAAACACTCAAATTTGCTTAAAATATTCAAAATTTTGATTGTATCGATAAATAGGCTTTTGCCATTTACGTTTTATAGACAATTTCATGTAAATGTTGGTCGCGGCTCTGTTTCAAATGGTCCATTCGGAAGGTCCAATTTTGCGTCACTTTTTCGAGCATTTCAGCCTGTATTCCACGAATTACGAGTGTAATGTTATCCTGTAAGGCTTCAATCTTGTTCGGCTTGTCCACATAGACTAACGACTACACATAACTCCACAAGAAATAATCATGAGGCGTTAAATCGCAATAATCGAATTTTCATAATAAGTTTCAATAATTTGCAATTGTTGCTCGTTTGTAAGTCTTTCAATGATTAAATGGCAGAGTATACTGAAAACTTTTCACTTTGACAAATGACGTTTTGAGGCCATTACTAACTAGTGCTGCCAACCTGAAAAACTTAACTCTTTAAAAGTCACCCCATACAAAGAAACTCAATATTATCAGAAAAAGGGGTAAGTACTTCAACAGCACATGGAGACGATCTAACAGAAGTCAGAACACCACCACCAATTCTCGCAGACCGAAGTCGGGCTTAAGCTATATATATTATAGTATATTTGCCACAATAAGACGGCTAGAAACAACTGTATTATCTGCTGTAACAAGAGAAACTAGAGGAGAAACTGATAAAAGAGTCGAGAACACCTGACCACTGTTCGGATTTGAGCAACTGTGAGTAATTGGGCTGTCAATAGCATTATTAACTATCGTCTTTTTACTTTGGAAGATTTGGCCTTCTTTCAAATAGGAGACAAATCTGCACAAACTTCCAGCTTCTCACCTAGCCTTTTATAATACCTAATTAACTCTGAAAAGGCATTACGCGAATTCATTAGGAACTTTGAAAAATTATTCTCCGAAGGGGCACGGGACACGACCAGTGCAAGCCATTATTTTTGGCAACGCTGTCAACGATTTTACCATTTAGGTTGGCACAAACGACATGTGCATGGTTGTTGCAAGTCCAACATGATACCGAAGCGGTGGCAATATCGAGAGCCATAATGAAAAATTAATTTTGCAGGGTTGGCTCAAAATTAACCCAGAGACAACTCAAAAATTGGTAGATTCGATTGCAAATAGAAAGAGGTGATGAAGGCCAAAGGCTACCAAACTCTTTATTAAAACTATGTTTAAATATATGTAAATAGATATTTTTTAAGATAAAAAAATAATTAATAAAATTAGCTGACCAGAAATTAGTAGTATTTTTTGTTTATGCCGACTAAGTTAAAAAATTATTTAAAAAAAAATTTAATTACTATTTTGTACATACATGTATTTTGTATAAAATTATATTCAAATTGTTCTTATATAAAACTCAGTTTTGATTTTAGGAGTCTATAAAGTTTAAATTAATCTCTGCATAAATTAATCTGTGAGCGTATGTATGCGTGCTCATATATTTAATTTTTAATAAGACAGAACAAAACTAAATGAAATAAGAACAAAAAGAAGGCATAAATAATAATACAAGTATGTCCTATTTTTGGCAAATATGTGTATGCAACTAGTCAGTACTCACTTCTGTTTGAAAAGTACAAAACAGATGACACAAATATGGATGCTTAGTACCCAACGCGAGCACCTTGCGTTCGATCAACGTTGAATCAACATCATCGTCCTCGAGCACTACGTCCTTTTTTAGACATTTCACCGCATAGTAGTAGGTTGTGTCTCGTAGCTCTGCCAAGAGCACCTATAGGCAGGAAAGCAAAAGAAAAAAATTATAGGGTTCTTGCGTTACCAGACTACGCGTGCAAAATATGGCTTGCTTACCTTGCCAAAGCTGCCTTTGCCCAGTACGGCGAGAAAGTGAAAATCATCTACGGAGTAATTCTTAAATCTAGGTATTACTGTTGCTGGCGATGTGAAACGTCCGGACTTTTGGAATTGTGAGTATGTGTATGAAGTTTCTGCACAGTTAGCCAGAGAACGAGATGAGCGTAAGATAAAAGAAGAAAGTTGTGTTAGTTGCCTGTAGCAGAGCACAAGACAGTAACATAAGTAAGAGTAAACATGTAAATATAGAGTACGAAAGGTAAGTTAAAGTCGGTCTGTACATAATTGGCGGCCAAAAGTAAGTTTCGCTGCAATGTACAAGTATTTGGGCAGTATTAGAGAGGTTTTTGTCATACCACCTTGTTCTTCGTTCGCTTCTATTTTGTATGCGGGATTGGTGGAGCTGGGCGGCGTACTTGGTGAGTCACGTGCCTCACGTGCACCTGCATAAATGAATGATTTAGTATATTTTTTGTTCTTATTCATAAAATTAGCAAATAAAAATTTCATATAGAAATTTGCGTGTGTAAACGCGTTATATACTCCTAAACATGCATTAGCTGCAGTATTTGCTAAATAGAGATAGATAGATGCCGGTTACGTTGTCGCTTGCAAAGCACGAATTATTTAATCTGATATGTATGCAAAAAAGACCTATCCGAGACACTTTGGGGATACACAAAATATTGAGTCTTATTCAGACGCTTTAACGCTATTAAGTTATACAGGAATGCTCAATGTATTTAAATGGTTCACAGTGTGAGTTACAGTTAATCAGCCTTAGAAAGACAATTTAAATTAACAAGTCGGCTATGAATTGAAATAAAATAAAAAATAAAAGAATTTGACTTATAAAAACTGTAAGCAACGGCACACAGTTTTCACTAAATAAATTTACTTTTCAGTGAAACTTTTACTACAGCAAAGATGTCAGCAAAGGAGCGTGTTCTACCTGAATCCTATGTTAATTTTGGCAATAAGCAAAGTATATATGTAAAAATGTATGTATATATGTATAGCACAAGCAAATAATATAGATACCATTACCCGGCTATCAGTTTTTGGTATTAGCGCAGCTGACTATGTATCTGACATGTGACATCTGTTGCAGAAACGAGTTAAAAATGTTTTGGTTTGTCTTTTGTTTCACGCACATTTGCCAAAAATAAATCATATGCTTGAGATAGAAATTATTAATTAAAAACAAAAACTTGGCTAAAAGTTCTTTTCACAAGAAAAAATTATAAAACTAGTTTTTTTTTCTTTTAACCTCACTTGTAAGTAGACTTTTTCTCTTCTTAGTGAATAAGGTCATTATCTTGGTTTGGGGAATAATCGTAGCATTTTTATATTTTCTTTTGTTTTAAAACGATTTTTAGGCTGTTTGACAAAATGTATAATATTCATTCGATACAGTTATTTCTCTTCAGTAATTAAATTTTTTATTATTTTGAGGCTTACAAATGGAATATCCATGAGGTAGAAATCAATATTTTCGACTCCTGCACTTCTTTGCTTTTCATCGAGATCAAAGAGCTTCTGAAGCAGTCAGCGACTTTTATAACGTTAACGAGGAAGAAGTCATAGTTGAGTCTACAGCACAGAAATGGTTTGCAAAGTTCAAAAAAGGAAATTTTGACGTCGACGACATTCCACGCAGCGGAAGACCTTCTGAATTCGTCGAAGAGTATATCAAAGCACTTTTGAAGGAGCACAGTCACCAATGAAATGCCATGGTTAACAATGAGCTCTACATAGCCCATCCACACCGCGTGAAAGAGGCTATTCGAATAAAAATAGACTATCGACAAGGTTGAACTACAAGTATATTCCAACACGACAACGCCAGGCCCAATGTTGCAGAAGTCGTCAAAGCCGCACTCCAAGAGCTCGAATAGGAGGTTCTTCAGCATCCGTCGTATTCTCCGGACCTTGCATCGACGGATTACCATCTTTTCCGCTCCGTGTCGAACCATATGAAGACGTTACTTTCGACAATGAAGAGGACCTTAATAACTGGCTTTTCTTCGATACCAGTCCGGTCGATTTTTAGCGGAACGGCATTGACAAATTGGTCGAAAGGCGAGAGATCGTAAATAGGAACAGAAATTACATAATTGATTAATTTATTGCTGTAACTATTGATTTTTGTTTAAGTAAAAAAGCGCTACGCTTATTCCCCAACCTTATTTTTACTAAGTAAATAATACTTACACGTAGCGTATTCAACGTAAATGTAACAATGTGAATGAAAGCTAATTGCAATTTTTACATAATAAATAAAGAATTTTACTTTTGCTTCATTTAATAGTTCGTGAATCAATAAAATAAACTGTGTACATTGTGGCAGGCATAGTTAACAATTACAACGATCGCATACGTTAATCGTTAAGCTTACGTAGATAGCTTACGTAAAGCTTCGAAATGATTTGTAGATCAACATTCATAACTGCGTCTGCATTAGATATGTATGTATGTACAACAGATATGACAAAATCAAAATCGAGTTGATAAACTTAACAACAAAATATAAATGCAAATATTTTTTGCAATTGTCTTTTAGCATATTCATGCATTGGCTAATATTTCTGATGGGTTCTGGTCATTTTTTTACTATCCCCTTTTGTTTACAGTTAGATGCTTTATGGTATTTGGCTTTATTTTGTTTTTGCTGCTCTTTCCGTTTGGTATTTCTGTTACTTTTGATTTTAGTATGGCTTTGCTTTGCTTTTGCCGTCTACACATATGCAAACATACATACATAAGCATATACATATATATGCCTCAACGACTTTACCTCGCTTCACATGGTTGAGCGCCTCGACGATGAGCTTCTGATTGACGCCGCATAAATTGGCCGTGAGCCTTTCGCATTTCTTGTGACAATTCACGTCACATTCTGTTTTTTATTTTTGTTTAATTTTTTGGTGTATGTTGTCGCCGTAAGGTGTATGTTGATAACAGCATTGAGGTGTGTTGCATGTGTGCATTTGGATTTATTTTTTTGTTTTTATTTTTTGGGGGGCAGACATCGTAAAGTAGGCGAGAATATATACATAAACATATTATAATTAAATAAATAAAGAATATTTATATTTACTTTAATGTTGTAAATATATGTTTGAGCAAAAAATTTGTTAATATTAAAGCTCTTCCGATTATAAAAAAAAAATTTATATATATATATATTGGGTGATATAGAAAAGTATCCGCGGTTTTTTGTTAAATTTAAAAAAAAAAATGTTCTTAATTGATAATCAGTTTTAATCAAGTATATATGACCTTTTCCCATTTTTTGGGTAACATCATAATTCAACCGAATTTGACAACGAATAAAAAAATATTTCATAGCGTATTTCTTTAAATACTTCACACATTTTCAAATCAATATAACTTTTTACTCGCGTGACAGTTCTGTACTGTATTCACAAATGTTGCCTGAAATATCACCTTTCAAAAGTGTTGTTTTCGTTTGACACAATCGGAATAGTGTTGAATAATACATGGGTATCAACACAATCTAGTGACAAAAACCGCGGGTGCTTTTCAGTATCACATACATATATGCATGTACATTTATTTATGTAAATGCTTACTCCATACGAATTGTTCACACGTTTCTTTTATTGCTTGTTTGATCTTAAATTTGTAATAATTGATATTTGGCAACCAGGCAGCAAACATGAAATGCTGTTATGGAATCTAGATACAGTGAGTCACTTAAGTATTTTGCCGATTGGTTTTCATACAAATAATTTGATTTGGTTGGCTTATAAAACAATAACAATTGAAAAAATAGAAAAAAAAATATTGCTCTTCTGCTAAAAGCATATTTTCACAACAAGTTAACCCAACTAGGGATCATATATGGTTAACCATTAGTTAGCTATTGAGGCGCAATCATTATCTGCCGAAAATTTCGATCTCACAAAAGTATTTTGCGTCACAACAAAGAACACGTGGTTTCCATATTTCCTTTGAAATTTGCCTCAATTTCGTGGAAATTATGCATGCTGTACTTGCTGCTAATGCAATAAGTCAATGTTGTGTACAATTTCAATGTGATTGTGCTGCTTTAGTAAACCAAAATGGCAAAAGGCAAAGACTTAAATTATGCGCAGAGCAAAATCATTTTATATCTGTATTATCAGGGTAAACTTATCCAATACATTTCTGAAATGTTTTGACCGAAGTCGTCAAACAATAGAAAACACGATTAAATGATCGAAAGAACATGGTACCAAAGAGAATACAGCTGGTTCTGGTCGCCCTAAAATGCAGTCCATAGGGTTCCCAGAGCCAAAAATATCCATGGTCGTGTTGCAAGGCAAAAATCGCTAGTTTCATCAGTGAACCAAGAAAAGCGGCTGTTGCTCGCAAGGAGCAACGAAACTACGACTTTGAAGTTTTGAAAGAGCGTAATCTTCAGTGATGAAAGCAATTACAATATTTTTAGATTACATGGGCGTCATATGGTCTGGCGCAAGCCAAATGAATCGTTAAATATTGAAAAAAGTGAAATCAGCGATTTTTGCCGACAATTTAAATAAGCGTTTAATATTTTGATATTTTACTTATTTGTCTAAATCATTGTAGGTAATAACGCTATGATTTCAACAGCCGGTCAACTAAACAAAAAAAAAAAACAAAAACGACAGCAATCAAAAAAAGAGACATAACACCTGTAGACAGGTGCTAGTTTTTGCACTGCACGCAAAAAAAATTATAACATAGTTTTATGTCTACATTTGAATGTAAAACCGTAGAATAGTAGTTGGTTTTTTACTAAAACTTAAAGTCAGACTATACATACTATATATGGACTATATTTTTTTATTTCAACAAAAATAAATAACAATAGTTGCACCCCGCATACCCTGGTCCAAAATACTCAATTATGCAACGGAACACCAAGAACGAAAACGAAAACCTAACAAATATATCACCATTTCTGACCAAAAAGATGATCGACCACACCTGCGATGGTATAGTTGACATTTGCAAAAAAATGCGCAATGGTACATTACTAATAAAAACAAGGGATCACAAACAAGCCAGCAAACTGCGGAAACTAACATCACTCGATATCACTACAATGGTCACAGTCACGGAGCACCATACGCTCAACCAAACTAAAGGGGTAAAATGCTCGAACGACCTCCGCGCAGTCTCAGAGGAAGTAATAGTAAATGAACTCGGCAGCCAAGCGGTATATGCAGCAAGAAAAATCACCAGAAAAACTGGCAATTCCACTGTGGAGACAGGCCTGCTAATTCTAACATTCGTCTCACACAATTTGCCGGAAGATATATGTACATATATATATAAGGTATTCTAAAACAAAAGTGCGCATTTATATACCTTTGCCTATGCGCTGCAACAATTGCTTACGCTTTGGTCACACACATAAAGTATGCAAAAACAACAAAACCTGCACTACATGCGGACAACAGCAACACAGCGAAACAGAAGCAAAGAAGCTATGCTCAAACGGTACTTTCTGTATCAATTGCACTGATAGCAAATTTGAAAACAATAAGCACTCGTCATTCGATAGAACATGTCCCGTTTTTATTAAAGAGCAAGAAATCACAGCGACAAAAAATGAAACTAAAAGTCGATAATAAAACCGCACATGCTATGTACACAAAAAATCACCAAAGCTAAAACTCATATGCTCACATAACAAAGCAAACTACTACTACATCTGAAACTCCAAAACTCATGACGACAACGAATATAACCACAACTAGAAAAAACCAACATTTCATCAGCAAGACTCCACCAACCACAAACAGCCCAATCACCAATTACGATGACCTAGAAGACCTCCTGGAACTGCCAACAACGAGCGGAACACTCCCCACTAAGATAAGTAACTCTGCCAGCCAAACAAAAACTACAATATTACCAAAAACAATATTAAAAAGAGTTTTAAACCAACTAAAAAATAAATCTAAATCAATTCAACAAATAAAAAAAAACCAAACCCAGCCATAAAACAAATTGTAATAATAGCGAAGAAGATGATGAATATATGCGAGACGCCGATATGGCAGATGGCGATTTGGCGGAACAGCTCTTCTAATCCACAATTCCATTCAAAATGTTGCTATTTTTTTAGTCTACATTCCACCAAACAAAACCTTCTCCAAAAGATCTCTTGAAAATATATTAAACTTCCAAAACACTCCACTAATAATAACCGGCGACTTTAATAGCTGGCTCCCTACTTGGGGTTCGCCAAAAGCAAATAAAAGAGGTAGAATTTTATCCAAATACATAGACCAATCCAGCCTTATACTACTTAATAACAAATCGCCAACACACTACACAACACACAATACCTTTACACTAGCTCCTTTTACGAAATGGAACATATTCGACGACCTTTGCGGTAACGACCATTTTCCTATACTGATACCTCGTTTCCAACAGCATAATGCAAACAATCCCAATAGACCATTTTTTAAAATTAAAGAAGCGGTGTGGAAAGAGTTTTACAAATTTACAAATAACATCAGCAACAATATCCCTATGAGATCAAACATCAACAAAGAGGCAGAGAATATAGATAAAATAATTTTAAAATCTTTTCACAACACTATACCAAAATCATCACCTCACAAATCTAAACGTAACGATCTTGCTGGCTAGAACAAAAAGCTGGCAAACTTGCGGCAATTGTTGAAGGCAACATAACAGAAACGAACATAAAAAAACTATAAATGAGCCAATGCCCTCTTCCGTAGGGAACGCAAACACGCCAAAACAGAAACTACAATTGCACTTAACTTCTGCAATACAACCATCCATGCTCACCGGTAAAATTTGGTCAAACATTAAGCGGTTTTGCGGGACCAACCCCACAAAAACTATTCATTGCATTACCTACCCGGTAAACAACCAAACAATAACATGCATGGTCAAATCTATTAGCATGACACCTTTTCAAACTTACTAGTCAAGACTCTATCACAAGATACAAACTTAAGTCAAGTAATTTACAGAATATAAACTATCAAACCAATTAATCCAATTAATAGAAAACGACATCAACCTTATCTATCTTCTGTCAACAGGATTTCCTACCCAATGATAAAAATCAATTCACATACACTCTTAAACAGAATAACACAGCATTTCAACAATATTTTTCAAAATTAAACAAAACCAGCCGACTTTCTGATAACCAAATCACTCACAGACAAAAAACATTCAATCATCATCTTTGATTTCGCCAAGCCTTTTAATAGAATTGGATTTCATGTCATAATAGACTAACTGATAGAATGGAAAATAGGACCCAAGATAATTCAATATATAAATAACCTCATGACAATTAGGAAATTGATTGTGAGAGTAGCCTCCCAAACGTCCAACACTCTACCCCTAACCTATGGGATTCCCCAAGGATCACCGATATCAGTAGAGTTATTCCTCATTGCTTACAACAAACTAGCTCACATAATTGCAATTCAAAAAGAAATAAACTTTAATGTCTATGCTGACGACTTTTTCCTTTACATAGATTTCAAGAAACACAAAAATATTAATTATAGCCTAGACGCCCTTTTCCAAGACATTCAAAATTGGGGCTCCTACTCAGGTGCCACCCTATCACTAAACAAATGCCAGCATCTACACATATGCAGAAAACACAATTGTGTTTGCTTAATCTCATGCAACAATATTCAAATACCCACAGTTTCTTCTTTAAAAATTCTCGGTCTTACCTTCAACAGCAAATAAACATTGAACGCCCATATAAATACCCTCATTCCACTGTTATCAAAAAAACTTAATATAATTAAATGCTTGACCAGCCCAAGATTTAATTGCAACACATAAAAACTACTCACTATAACTAGAACCACAATAATATCCAAAATTGACTATGCCTGATTTGTATATGGCTACACTAACAAAACCATCTTAAACAAACTAAAAACAACACTCAATGCAGCAATACGCCTATCACTATCCTTTCGCTCAACACCCATTAATAATCTTATCTATGAATCAAATTTTCCAGCAATTGAAATCAAAATGTACTTTCTAAGTGGTGAACTTTACAGAACCCTACTCAATTCTACTGATACACCAATTTCGAAGTTTATTTAATAACGCAGGCTCCCCAAGAGGGAAAAATTGATTTCAACTATAGATCGAACAAGAAAAATTTCCATAATTCAATTTCAATAATATAAACCATTTTGGCTCTTACACAAAAATTTAATAAACAAATCACTCAGAATTTTTAATAAATCTGTAACACCAACATACATTTTTGAACAATGCTTTAACATGATATAACTAAAATACAAAAACCACAAATTCATATACACTAACGGATCCCAACAAAATGGCGTTACAAGCTATGCTATCACAACAAAAACCCATACATTAAAATACGGAATTTTACCCCTCTACTTCTCTGTGCTGTCTTCAGAGATAATCGCAATACTTGAGGCTATAAACCTTATCAAATTTAAAAAAGGCAAATTTGCCATATTCTCTGACTCCCTATCAGCAATTGAATCAATTGCTAACCCAAACAATTACGATAAATACCCTACAGCAATCAGATCATTATAATTAAACTACTCTCCAAAAATTAAGCTCGTTTGGATATCAGGTCATGCAGACATAAAAGGAAACGAACTTGCAGCAAAAGCCACTCTTAATATGCCTTTAGTCTATACACCCAATCTTAACTCAACTGAAATAAGCAAATTCTTTTAAAAAACAATTAATTGTAAAGCAACAAAAATCAATCCCATATTGCAGCAAATGATTTTAAGACCTCAACGTCAAAAATATGAATATCCATTAGAAACATCCTACATGACAAATTCAACAGACAAGACTAAATCAAAATAGCTAGACTCCGACACTATTAAAGCCAAAACGCTACCTCAACCTGGCCAGTGCTATCCCCTAGTTAGCTTAAGTTTTTGATCTTAAGTTTACTGTAATAATAATAATAATAATAAACGTATCTAAGTAAAAGAAAGATTTCAAAAAGAGCACATATAAATTAAATGAGTGAATTAAAATGTGCAAGAATTAACTAAAATAAGCAAGAGAGAATTGACAATTAAAGACGTTAGGATAAATTAGACGAATAGAAGAGAGTTCAAGATTATGCTAATCAGCCGCGTAGGGCCTGACAACAAAATATAAACTTAAATTATTTGGTGATGCTCCAAACACATACCTTTGCACAACTTTAATATACCCCTTACAAATTCATTAAGTACTTTTAATCTGTGTGGAAATTTGTTTTAATGGAATTTGTTTAATAAAACTAAATTATTAAAAATGTTAAAAAAAATTTTTATTTATACGAAAAAAAAATTTTATTTCCTACCATAGTGCAATGAAGGCCTTTGCTAGGAGGACGTCTGTCCTAAAATCCGCTTAGTAGCATGCCCCTCATTCCATACTGGCGAGTCTGCCGTTTGTTACCTTGGCATAAACTATTGCACTCACCTATACACCAACGTTATCTGCTCTTTATTTGATATTTTGCTCTTTCTGTCGACATCTATACGCCACGTAATGGCATGCTACGTGTATGCAATTGTTATAGAAATCCTCACCTGTATAGCAACGATATGTAACGTCATAGTAAAAATTCATGTGTATATGTATGTAGCGTATGTTGTCAGCTTGTTTACTTTTTCCGCTCTTTGCAGAGGCTATGCTAACAGGTCAAATATTCTAATTAGTTTTTGTTATTTTAAGCAGTAGTATATCTCATTAAACATTTATTTCAAAACCGTTTAGCACACTGATACATAGGAAGATTCTATTGCGAAAAATCAAATTGAGTAGCATATTCAATATGTCGATTCATTTAATCTATCTGGGGTTTGTCTAGACCTAGAGGTATCAATTATGATCTGCCAACATGTCGGTCTTCTTATGGATATAATTTAAGTTTGTTTTCTTTTCTCATTTAAATTTAAAAACTCGTCAAAACCTCGCATATTATGAGCATTTCTAAACATACAGCGGAAATGGCTTTAATGATATATCTGTTTATTGCAAATGTCGGCCTAAAAAACTCTGTTTCATAGTGTTAAAATTAAATGTCAATTAAAAAGAAAACCTTTCAGTTTTACGTCTCAACTTAGACTCATTTATTTCTATTAATTTTACTCTATCAGTTCTCTCTCAACTGCGAATCAACAATTATCCTGCGATATAAATATAAAAATAAACAATTATCAAAAGTACAAAACTGACAAGACAGTGACTCTTGAATTATTGCTATATATATATTTATATATTGCTGATAATGTATTATAAATCACAAAAGTGATTTAAATAAATCATATTAAAGTGTAAAAACAACAATTCCTTATGCTCTCCCAAACGGGTGTGGGCTATCTACCAGTATTATTGGTTATTTCATCATATGAGACAACTCATCTCTCTTAGCAAACGCAGTAAGAGGGAGATTTTGTTTACCTTCGCTCCCATGTACCAGAATAGAAAATTCGCTTACTTTACCAACAACGGCAAAAACAACTTCAACACTTACAACTTAAAGCATTTTAAAAACTACAGTAGCATCAGCTGTCTCTACAATTGCAATAATATACTTAACAACTGCACCTATATCTTCACCAAAGACATTAACAAATACAATGCACACTGTAACAGAACCTCTCTCCTCATCATCAGAGGCACAACTTTCTCAGTAACTACGCTGATAACAACCTTAAAAACTTATCATACAATAAATTCAATCACGTTATCAGACACAAAAACAACAATATCTAATCAGTCCGAATCTAATATAAAAATCAATAACAATACCGAACAGTTATCCATAAAAAACTAGAAAGGCAGGGCTATAGTCGGGCGTAACCGACTATAGAAAACCCTGTACCCAATCCAAAAGAAAAAAAAATTTTTTTTTTTGTAAAAGCCATTTTTCAGCTATAAGTTATAGTAAGCCGATATTTACCATATTCAGGGGTATGGTTGGATATTGCCAAAAATTATCAAATCCAAAATATGGTAACGATATTGTTTGAGGGAATACACTATTTTGTGATCCCCTCCCCTTTTTCCGAATTAGTACACAAGCACTTGTGGCATTAAGTTTTAATATATGGGTTTATTTTCACTGAACTAACTTTCAACAAAATGACAAAGGCAATGAATGAGCAAAAAACTAAAAAACATAAGCTTATATATTCTGCCGGCAGCATTGCCAGCAGCGAGAGCGAACAAGATCAAAAAGAGCATCAGCTGCGACTAGTGTTGGTAAGGTTCTGCTCCCGACATGCTCCCCCCGTTGAAAGACGGCTGTGTTTCAACTGAAGGATCCTCAAGGGGCAGAACGGCGATTTTGCTGCAGGCTCTCCTGACGAGCCCGTTGGCTGTTCGAATGTTAGCGACCCGCACGACGCCGTCACTTCCAGTAATGGTGCTTTCCACTCTACCCAGCTTCCATTGCAGTGGAGGTAGATTCTCGTCTTTGAGAACCACAACGGTGTTTGGCGGTAGATTTGCTGATGAAGTACGCCACTTCCCACGCTCTTGAAGTAGTGACAAATAGCTCGTACTCCACTTGCGCCAAAAAACTTGTTGCATTTGGCACACACGTTGCCAACGACTCAGTCTGTTGATGTTGAGTGGCGTTAGATTCGGTTCATCGATTGCGACGAAAGAGGACCCAATTAAAAAATGACCTGGCGTCAGCACATCCAGGTCGTCTAGACTTTCTGAAATGGGACAAAGAGGACGCGAATTTAATATGGCACAGATTTCGCAAACTAGAGTCCGAAGTTCATGAAACGTTAAAATGGTATTTCCAACGACGCGGTAGAAATGGTATTTCGCTGACTTGACTGCAGCCTCCCATAACCCACCGAAATGCGGGGAACGGGGTGGTATGAAGTTCCACTTGATTCCAATAGCCAAACAAGCAGCGTCTAGTTCGTGGTTTTTCGGTTCGTTGAGAAACAGCTGTCTTAATGCGTTCAGCTCATTTTTGGCACCAACGAAATTCGTAGCGTTGTCAGACCAAATTGTGTTGGGCCTGCCTCTAATGCTGATAAATCTCCTCAACGCGGCGATAAAAGATGCGGTTGAAAGGTCCTCGACCACTTCAAGGTGCGTTGCCTTGGTGGCGAAGCAAACAAAAATTGAGATGTAACATTTTACAGGCGGCCTGGTTTTGACTTCTGACTTGTAAAAGAACGGGCCACAAAAGTCAATGCCAGTTATGGCAAATGGTCGGCTAGGTTTTACACGGTCAGCTGGCAGCGGGCCCATGATATGTTCGACGACCTTTGGCTTTAAGCGGAAACATCTGATGCATTTATTTATTACTGTTGCTACGAATTTTCGTCCTCCTATTGGCCAGAACTTCTGCCTCAAGACTGCAAGTAGGCTTTGAGGTCCAGCGTGCAAAAATTTATGGTGAAAAAACATGATGATGGCTTTCGTGACTGGATGATCTCTAGGGAGGATGATTGGGTGCCTTGCATCAAAGTCCAAATGTGAATGTTGAAGGCGGCCGCCAACGCGAATCAATCCTGAGATGTCCATAATCGGATGAAGATTCAGTAATTTGCTTTTGGGCGAAAGTGACTGCTTCAACTGCAAAGCCTTGTATTCTTCTGCCAAATATACCAGTTGAATGCCTTTGATGAGTAGATGCGTGCCGAGTTTGATATCCTTCACGGTGAGCGACCCAGATAGGCGCGGACGATCCTTGTGTTTTAGCGACAAAAATCGGTAAATATATGCGAATACGCGTTGCAATTTGCCAAACGAGTTTTGGTATTTGCAGCTGAATGAAATGTCCTGTTTCTGGGTCGAAATCAAAGCGTGCCGTCGACGCTCGGGTAATTCTAAGATAGGCGGTGCACTTGCTGGCCAAGAAGATTCGTCCTCACGTAAAAAAGCAGGCCCCTCACGCCACAATGATGATTTCAGTAGTTCGGCTGGAGTGCATCCGCGGGACAATATGTCGGCCGGGTTTATTTGAGAGGGCACGTGCCGCCATGTCATCGACTTAGTTCGCTCCTGAATTTGCGAGATTCTGTTGGAGACAAATATGTTAAAACTTGAAGGAGCTTCACGAATCCATGCAAGAACTATGGTCGAGTCAGACCAACAATAATATGTGCAGTTAAATGAAATGATTTCAGAAATGTTAGTGATCAAGTCAGATAATAGCAGCGCAGCGGCCAATTCGAGTTTTGGAACCGTAAGTGTCTTTAGAGGCGCGACTCTGGACTTTGAGCAGAGCAAATGCGACGCGACCACACCATTTGCCTTGGATCGAATATAGACACAGGCGCCATAAGCGGACATGCTGGCGTCACAGAATGCGTGAACTTGCCATGAAGCATTTGGCAACAAAACAAATCGAGGGAATTTGAAACAAGCAACTGCAGAAATTTGAGACATGTGGTCCAGCCAAGAGGAATGTAGAGATTGCGGCAAACTTTCATCCCAATTGACTTTGTCCTTCCACAACATTTGCATGAATATTTTAAGTTTAGTGACGATCGGTCCTATCAATCCAAGCGGGTCGTAGAATCTGGCGATGATGCTGAGAATGTTGCGTTTGGTTGCAGGTTTGTCTGGCTCCTGCGCGAAATGAAATAGCAAATTGTCGGAGGTAGTGTCCCACGCCAACCCGAGTGTTTTTGTTATGTCTGTGCCGTCATGAAATCTGATTGTTTTCTCACAGTCAGAATCGTGCTCACCATCCAAGGCCATTGGTTCATTTGAGCACCATTTGCGAATGGGGAAATGACCTCGCTGCAAGAGTTCCTTCACTTGTCGGCGGATTTGCGATACTTCCTCAATGGTGTCGCCTCCTGAGATTAGATCGTCAACGTAGAAGTCTCTGCGAATTATTTTTGCCGCAGCTGGGAAGTCAGCTTCCTCGTCGTCAGACAACTGCTGCATTGCACGGATGGCTAGAAATGCCGCTGGCTTTGTGCCATATGTTACCGTATCCAACGTGTAGACTCTGATCTCATCGTTGGCACTGTCCCGCCACAAGATACTTTGAAGAAATTGATCGGGGTGAGACATGCGCACACATCGGTACATTTTGCAAATATCTCCACACAATGCAACCTTAAAGAAACGAAAGCGAACAAGTATACTAAATAGCTTGGGTTGGATGGATGGGCCGGCAAACAACAAATCGTTTAGAGAAAATCCTGACGTGGACTTTGCTGATCCATCAAAAACGACGCGAAGTTTCGTGCTAGAGCTGTCTAGTTTTTGGACGCAGTGGTGAGCAAAAAATACTGAGGGTGGTTACGTTGCTTGATGGAAGGCGACATGTGGTTCAACTCGATGTATTCCTGCATAAATGCTGCGTATTGAGCCTTTAAGTCAGAATTATTTGCTAATTTGTGCTCAAGTGATTTGAAACGCCGTAAGGCACGGCTGTAAGAGTCACCAAGGTTGTTGAGATTAGTCTTGACAGGCAGGCGAACCGAATATTCACCCGACTGAAGCCGAGTGCAATGCTTCTTGAAGAACTCCTCACAAATGGCTTCCTCATCAGTGCGTGAAGGCAGCTTCCCACAGCAGCTATCGACTTCCCAAAAGCGCTGCAGTATGGTGACTAAATCGTTTGCATCCAATTGATGATCCGGATTCGTCCGCTGTGCAACCATTGCGGAACATTTGCGTTTGGCATCGGAAATAGATCCAGTTACGACCCAGCCAAGCCTAGTTTTTTGTAGTAGTGGCAAATGACTGGCGATACGAATTTGGCCGACACACAAAAGGTCAAAGAAAAGGCTGGCTCCAATTAGCAAGTCGATTCGTTGACTCTTATAGAAAAGAGGGTCAGCCAGCGCTATGTTGTGTGGTATGTGCCACTCACTGTGGTTCAAATCGAAGTGAGGTTGATGATCGGTGATAGTTTGCGTTACTACACAGGAGAACGAAGAACTAAAGTCTGAATGACAGGATTGAGCCAGAATGTCTACTGATTTATCAGCTTTTAAAGATGAATTTCCAATGCCTGATACCGAAAAACTCGAGCGAGAAGTTTTGAGCTGAAGGCGATTTGTGAAACGAGATGTGATGAAATTCAATTGCGATGCTGAGTCAAGCAAAACTCGACATGGCACGAATGTCCCGGATCGGCTTTGAACTTTAACGATAGCAGTAGCGAGCATCACGTAATCGACATTTTCTTTTAAGGCTTTGGGTGGGGTTGTGCATGAGACAGTTACTAGTGACGACGATGGTTGTGACAGAGCAGCGGGTATTGTCCGCTCTTGATCGATGGTCGTTGCCGATGTTGCATCCATATGCAGTAATGAGTGATGTTTAGACGGGCACTTTTTGCAATGAACAGATTTGCACTGCTGCAAATTATGCCCTTTTCGAAGGCAATTTAGACAAAGGTGAAGCCTTTTAGCCTCTTTGTAGCGTAGTGTGGGAGAAAGGGCCAAGAATTGGGAGCTTGGGAGCATTTGAACAGCGGATGGTCTTTTGCACTACATAGAGAACAAGGTGAGGGTTGTGGATTATTGTGAGACACTGATATAAATGAGCTTCTAGCAGTTTTGTTAGTGTTTTTTCCCACCTGAGAGCTAGGTGTGTGAGTTACCATAGCATTTTCTCTATTTTCCATCATTCTACATCTCTTTTCCAAAAACGTGGCCATGTCCGTCCATCTGGGTAATTTGTTCGATTGCAATGATTCGTCCCATTTTTCCTGAGTTGCGGAGTCCAATTTTGAGGCAGTCAAATAAGTTAGCAAGCCGTCCGAAATTTCTTGTGTTGTTGCCATATTGTTTAGCGCGCGAAGGTGAGCATTGAGCTTGTCGCTCAATTCTCTCAAGTCTCTAGCTGAACCCTTTTCGACACCCTTTAGCCCGAAAATAGATTTTACGTGTGCCTGAAAGTGTAGCAATTTATTATCAAATCGTTTTATAAGTAAATCGATAGCGGTATCGTAATTTTCATCGGTGGGCCAAGCGCGATGGCGCACTGGCAAGCGACCGAATGGCGTCTCTGCAACGCCACTTAAACAGGAACGCAAGTGCTGGAATTTTTCGACTTTGCTGAGCTCGTCGTTGTTTCCAATCACTGTATTGAACATGGCGAAGAAATCTGGCCAGTCAATGTATGTGCCGCTGAATTTTGGCAGTTGCAGCTCTGGCAACCTTGTGCTACGCGCACCATGCCTGAATGAGCATCTGTCATCTGCTCCTGTTTGGATAGAAGTTGAGTGTACGAACGACTTACGCTGCCGGTATAGCCCTCGGGTGAGCTTTGATTTGGCCTGGCAATAAGCGTCAGAAAACGTAGGCCTTGCGTTGCTCGTCATTTCCGCTATGTTGAGTCTTTCTAGCTTTGATTGAGCCACATCGAAGTCAGAATTGATCTGGTCTACGATGTCGATGCGTACTTGCAAATCTGCTTCATCAAAATGCATCGCTTCTTCTGAGTCTAAGAAATGATTCAGCGCAATTAATTGTCGGCACAGCGAATCCGCTCTGTTGTTGCAGAATCTGTTATACAAAATGCATCGCTTGACTTCTGAGTTCAGCCATGATTGAACGCAATTATTATAGCGAACAGGGAATACGCTTTGTATATGACAAGTAACCGTTTCACATTGTACTGCCTCTGATTAGAAACCGCAATGTATATAAGCGAACAGTTGTTGGTTATGTACTTTGTATATGACGAAAGCCACCGATTTAATTTACCACTTTGATTAGAAACCGCAATGTATATAAGCGAACAGTTGTTGGTTATGTACTTTGTATATGACGAAGCCACCGATTTAATTTACCACTTTGATTAGAAACCGCAATGTATATAAGCGAACAGTTGTTGGTTATGTGCTTTGTATATGACGAAGCCACCGATTTAATTTACCACTTTGTAGAAACCGCAATGTATATAAGCGAACAGTTGTTGCTTGTGCACACGTATTTTTATGTATATATGGTTTGTCACCGAAATGTGAACAAACACGAGTTTTGCGATGATGGGTACAAAACAAACGCGAATTTTACAACGATATGTAAAATAATAAGCGAGCTTTACAACGATATGTAAAGTTTTTGTGCACCGAAAAACACAACGAAATCACGTCGGGGTCACCAAATGTTTGAGGGAATACACTATTTTGTGATCCCCTTTTTCCGAATTAGTACACAAGCACTTGTGGCATTAAGTTTTAATATATGGGTTTATTTTCACTGAACTAACTTTCAACAAAATGACAAAGGCAATGAATGAGCAAAAAACTAAAAAACATAAGCTTATATATTCTGCCGGCAGCATTGCCAGCAGCGAGAGCGAACAAGATCAAAAAGAGCATCAGCTGCGACTAGTGTTGGTAAGGTTCTGCTCCCGACAGATATCTTAATAAACAAAAAAGTTTTTCTCAGTAAATGTTGTTTTTCGGCCGATCGTTCCTATAGCAGCTATATGTTATGGGTCGAATATCGAAAAAAAATAAACTCATGCCTATGGATTCGTAGAGTCTTCGTGCCAAATTTGGTGATTGTAGGTCTTACCGTTTCCGAGATCCCTGCGTTCATACAGACAGACAGACAAACATGGCTAGATCGACTCGCCTTTCAATGCTGATCAAGAATATATATACTTTGTGGGGTCTGCCACGCCTCCTTCTGCCTGTTACATACATTCGTACAACTTTAATATACCCTTTACCAGTTTTTGGTACAGGGTATAAACAGACTGGGACTCTTTCCGAACTTACATAGACAATCACGTTGAAATTGATGTTCCCTTAAAAAATCAAAATGACCGGTGTAGTACATCTAAATGACACAATACATTTAGCAGCCCTCAAAACTACTCCAATTATAACTCCCTAAGCCAATATCTCAAATGCCTGTCCGAAAATAAAAAAATTGATAAAAACAAAACAAAGCCTTGCAAAAGGTGGCAAGAAACCCAATATTCATCCAATAAAAGCAACTAAAACAGAGCAATCAAAAATCTAAAAAAGCATTTGAAAATAATTGCCAATAAGCAAATCACAAATTATCTAACTCGACTAAGACCCACTGCAGACGCAAATTTTTCGCTCTGGAAAGCGACAAAAAAACTACTGAATAAGACGCATCACCAGCCTCGACTAAGAAAAACTATTGGAAATTGGGCCAAAATCAATGATGACAAAGCTGCGACCCGCAACCCAACAGCAGAAAACTACCATTACCCAATAAGCCGAAGACCAGACACAAAAAATAAAACCATTTACAATTCAGCATATAAAAAACAATAAAGCACCTGGATATGACCAAATAACAGGAATGATATTGAAGCAACTACCAACAAAAGCGATTATGTACTTGCGCAATATCTATAACGAAATATTTAGGATCCACTATCTCCCTAAATTATAGAAAATCGCAAAAATAGTGGCTATACCTATGCCAGGGAAAGATGCAATCAAAACAGCATCATACAGACCCATCAGTTTTTACCAATAATGGGAAAAATTTTTGAAAAATTGCTTCCTGACAAACTAAAGCCAATATTGGAAAACAAAAAACTTATACCAGACGCCACAAACTTTCGACCATTTAACAAATACATCGAGTCACAAACAAAATAATGACTGGCCTTGATAGCAAAAAATTCTGTATTGGAGTATTTTTAGACGTAGAAAAAGCCTTCGACAAAATCTGGCACATGGGACTACTGCACAAAGCCACATGTTTCCAATACATTATTATAACATACCCAGAAACTACATCACAGACCGACAATTCTACGTGAAATTCAATGACTCCACCTCTAGCCTGCGCAAAAATAAAGTTTGAATTCCTCAAGGCAGTGTATCTTTACTCAATACGCTATACATATCAGAGATTCCGGCTGCTAAAAATGACAATGCGTTAGTCACGTTTGCAGACGACACCATTTTTCTCTACGCCCATGAAAACATTTCTACTGCAACCCGCAAACTGCAAAATGCTATTGATTCAACTGTAAATTGGTTTAAAGAATGGAACATAAAAATAAATGAGCAAAAGACGCAGCAAATAATATACACGACCAAAAGAATTTATCCAAAAATTCATTAACATATAAATGGCACAGAATCTCCCATAGACAACGTGGCGAAATATTTAGGCCTCCATATAGATAGTGAACTAAATTGAAAGCAACATATAATTAAAAAAAGAGAAAGATTACAAACAACTTTACTGGTTGCTTAACCGTCATTCTAATTTATCAACATACAATAAAATAATGATTTATAAATCAATGATAAATCCAATATGGACTTATAAACTCCAACTGTTATTTCTAATACGGATATCTATTGTGACCTAAACTTACCAACAATTAAACACCAAGTTGAAACAACTTGTCGAAAGCACCAATCGAAAATTGAGGTCCACTGCAACAATACATTAAACACTCTACCAACTTTCGAGCTAACCTTACCCAGAAGGCTGCAAAGACGACGCCCAATAGACTTAATATAAAAACAATAAACATTACCCACCCTGACGAAATACAAATAAAAAGAACACCCTAGCTGCTAGTAGAGAACGATGCAGTATCTTGCGAGAGCGGGGAAGCTGTGCGTAGTACCTGTCAGCAGCAAAGGTGTCCCCACTTATTTAATCATTTGAAAATGTCAAGGATATATGTAATTGCCATATGATTTATTAGAATCCCTCCTTTCACCCTTAAAACTGTATGCATATAAATATAAAACAAAATACTAAAACTATTGGGAATAAAAAAAAACAAAATTTTTTTAAATATTAAATGTTAATGTTTAGTTTACACTAAAAGAATTCATGTCTGAAATACACATTCATACTAAAAATAAGATAGATTTAGAAAGATAAGTAGTCGCTGTTATCAGCAGAAATGTACACTGCAGCATTGAAGATGATATGGACTGTCTACTCCAACATGTTCAATTGTGAACACATAGATTCTATTAAGAAATTCATGTAAAAATAATGGCTTAAATACAAATATTGTATATTTGCCAAATGCATTTTCTCTGCAAATATTATCGGTTTATTAAACATTTTTAGCCTTGTTGAAATATAAAGCAAAAATCTTAACGCAACCGAAAACAGTAGAAAGTTCGTTGGCAAAAAGTTTTAAACATTTTTATGGTATTCCACCAAATGGATCTATGACCTATGTAACTTGTCAACACTTTCAAATAATAATAACTCTTCCAAAAAATAAGTACATCTTTTATAATCCAAATCACAGTATCAATGCTAAAGAAAACTGAATTTACCTCGACAGCGGGTTTCGAACCTGTTCAGGCAGTGTGTAGAAATTTAAAAAAAAGTAATGTGCCTCAACCTTGTAAGCACACTGTTGAAGTGAAAGTGTTGCACAAAATTTTAGGAATGAAGTTTTAGTTACTATGTATATGAAATAGAAAAGAAACAAAGCTATTCACTATTGCACTCCATTGTCACCGGCGCATAGTAGTACAACATCGGAAATAATAATTACAGAAATCATTACTAATAAACATATTAGTGGTCACTCGTATTTCTGCCGTGCTGACACAATTTGCTCAACAACAACATGTATTCTACTCTCTCGGTTGTTTGCTTATTAATTCATAGATGAGTAAATTTTATATTCGCTCACGAATCAGTACAATCAGTAAAGCACTTTTTATCTGTCTCTTACTCAAGCGATCATCCACTTCGTCTCTGAAGCATCTAGCCTTTGAATTCTGTTACCTTGTTTTTGGACTTACATCACGCTAAAAAAGTTTCACTTCAAAAAAATTTCGTGATCGCCCTACCTATTGCGCTACGGAGCCTGTTTAAAACATGCTGCATAAAACGTATTATGAAATATTTTATGATAATTTCGGCTGAATACATTATTAAATGTCAAAAAATGCTGCGACAAAAATGGTTACTGAATCGAAATTCTACAATGTAAACCACATATAACTATGCGGTTGATTCCTTCATTCAACTGACACTCCCTGAGTCACCAAATCAAGGGATTCTACAGATGGCTTTCCAAGTTCTAACAAGAGTTCTGTACCAGAATTTTTAGATTATTTTTATGCTTAACAAAATAAGGGTATAACCAAGAATCTGTTCTCTTTGGTCCTTTGGATATTTTTCATCATTTGGTAATACTTTGAGAGTGATAACCAAAAAATGACCTACTTTTCTTACCTCCTCAAGTTCGACTTTTCAAAATCTCCTTTGGATTTTTGAGCTCACCCTCAGCAGAATGCAAGTGTGCGCAGCTTTTGCAGAGTTTATGTGTTGAACCTTCAACAGATTGCTTTCTATACCCCACATATCTGTTTATATTCTTTAGCCATTTCCCAATCAGTACTGGACTTTACTATTAAAAATAGTTAACATAAATTTTTCTGAACTTAAGTTCGTTCTCATGTAGTCGCATCAAAACTTGTCAATGTCTGTGCAAATTCAGTTTAATGTTTGTCACAATAATACACGACACTTCGAAAATAATTAAAATTTAATGGCTGTTGAAAAAAAATTATCTGTGTTATTCAAAGACACTGATCAACCGATTTTATCGGCCAAAATACCCAAAACTCGAGCGCCTATCTATGACATATTCGGACCATTTCCCGATGAGCCTTTCATTGAAGCAGTGGATCGCATACTATTTTACACCGGTAAACAACGTGAGCAGAAATTTCTGGGTCTACCAACACCAATGAATGAATATAATGCCAACAATGATTGTGAGATTATCGCAAAGTGTTCTAAGCCAAATGGAGAATGCAAGCTCAACTGTCCGATGCTTTGCAACAAGACGAGGGCAACGTCGAGCAATTGTTCAATATCTAAAAAACAGCCATGCTGCTGTCGCGCTAAACTAACAAAACCACATGTCGACTTTGCCAGTTCGGAGATACCGGCCTTGCCTAACATTTCGCCAATGCAAGTTTTAGGAAGACGCATCAAACGTTCATTTTCGTTATGTTCATTAGCTTGCCGACGCTGGCAACAAAAGATCTCAACGGAAATTGGAGACAAGAACCATTGTCCAAAGTGGATGTGGACGCGTCTGTTGAATCGCAAAAACAATTGCAAGATCTACGAAGTGTTTGAAAACTTTGATATGAAAACGCATCCGAATTCCTTGGAATATACTTACTGTCCTTCGATCATATTTGTAGTCACGTCCAATGATCAAGTTGTGCGCTTTGAACCGTTGGAGTCTCATTAATCCATATGATACATATAACATGACGCGTAAAAATTATAGGTTATCAAACGTCACCATTGAAAATATCAAAGACTTGTTGGTTGAAGATCGAAATCATTTTTCTTAACAGCTAACATAATACTCGTTGTTAGCTGAGCAAGTCTCGGAATACTGCGTGTGTGTACTTTTTTTTTAACATATGCAGAAAAACTCCACCAAATCAAATGACAATTTTATTGTCCAAGATATATTGCATTACAAAGACTTTGATGTCACGAACCTGTATTTTTAACGATGAATTATACCTGCCCCCGTACATATCTCATTTCACTTGTGCCGTCTGTTTGTTAAATTTACCAAATAATACTCATTCTTCTAAACTTTACTCAAGCGTTTTAAATAAAAAAATATAAACATTAAAAAACATAAATCAACGAATATTTCTTTGAGAACTATAGTTAATGAGATATCAGGAAACGATGTCTCCAGAGTATAAAATTAAAACAAAAAAATTATTAAAAGAAAGATATTATTAAGGATCTTTCATTAGCAACTTGACAACTTCAAACTTTTAATGTGAATGAATACTTAAGCCGATTACCGAACTGAATATCAGAATATTCAGTAAAATCAACGTTTTCATCATGGGGATGTACATGAACTAACAACGTTTACAAATAATTAAAGTTTACTACCGAAATTCCGAGTCGGGGGTCACAACTTTAAGAGCATTAACGTAGATTTTTGACCGTAATTCTCGACCCAGTAGACAAGTAATTCATAGTGTAGTGGAAAAATTTTAGTTCGAATATTCGCTGTTTGTTGTTGCCAGTGAGACTACGTTTTGCCCGAAGTGTGGAGAATTTTGCTGCCGTAGAGGCGCGCATAGCAACCGAGCCAAATCAGTCAATTTTACGTTCTTAAGAATTGGGCCTCGACTACATTAAGGCGAATTATGCGTAAGGATTGCATGAATTGGACATCAAGCCACACAGCGGGTACAACAATCGAGTTATTGAAGTGTCAGTTCGGTGAACGTGTTATCTCGAGAAACGGACCCGTCGATTGGCCGCCGACATCGTCTGATTTAACGCCTCTAGACTTTTTTTTATGGGACTACATTACATCATTGGTCTATGTCAACAAGCCGGTGACGTTAGAGGAGCTCAGAGCCAATATTGAACGAGAATTAGCGGTCGTATCAGTCGAACTGTGCGGTCAAGTCATCGAAAATTGGGTTCAACGTATCGACTGCTGCAACATGGACATATTAACGAAATCGAATTCCATTCATAAATGTAAATAGTACTTCAAGCCAATAAAAAAAGAGTACAGTTTTTCCCTTCGGGGTAAAAACATAAGATCGTTTAATAATGTCATTGAGGAATTGCGAAATGTCGTAAGAAATTGAGAGGCATTTAGAAAAACGGAAAATCTAACCATATATCACAAAGGGAGTATCCATGAAGAAGGTGGAATTCAACACTATTGTCAAAAATTTTACCTACAAAAACAAATTGCAAGCAATTATCAAATTCTAATTGATGCCTTGTTAAAATTTTAATTACATTATACAGCTAATAATATAACTAATATAGCCGTTTCCTTGATATTCCATGCAAAAAACATTACCACAAATCATGGTGTAATAAATAGAAGGTGACGCCAAGGTGTTACAGAAATCGGACCACTCTCATTATCGTTAGGTGGCGTTCTCATTAGAGCGCCGCCATATTGTGTGCATGACGTAATAGAAAGCTTGATTTTTGTTTTGTCTGATTTACGAAATTTTTACGATACATTAATATTCACATGCATAACATTTGTTATTAAACACAATTTTAGTTTTATTTAATTTAATTAATTTTATTTGTGCACTGTATTTCACAAGTTGAGCCTTAATTGCCGGCAGCTGCTGACAGTTGGCTTACCTGTGTGTCGCGTTTAAGCATTTTCAACCGCAAATAAAAAAATCTTTGAAAAAGAAAAATACTAATAAGTAAATAAATTAATATAAGGAATATTATTAATAATTAAAAAATAAAAAAATAAAAATATTTGCGAACAGGTAGTGTGTAGAAATAAAAGAAAACTTTCGCCGTCGCTTTACCGATTGCGCTATATCGCACACTTACGAAACGCTGTGTAAAACGTATTATGAATTATTTTTCGATAATTTCGCGTGATCATCTTTGCTTAAAACAAAGGCTTAAAAATTCGGCTGAAAATTCTGGGGAAAAACTGATTTCAGCCAATAGTCCAGCATTATAGACATTATTAAATGTGAAAAATTTTTTATATTTCTAAAGTAGTTTTCGTTTTATTTCAAGTCCTTAATAAAAGACCCATTACTCGTAATACGTTACCAACAACGGCAACTAGAGAAATGCATAGTTTATAAAGCACAATAAAACGGTTGGCAAAGAATAATAATTAATAAAGTAAATAAAACACATAACCACACTCATCTTCATGCAGCGAGATTGTTAAGTGAGCATCACTGTAAATAAAAGAGAGCGCATGTGACCAAGCCAATACATAATACAAAAAATAAAAAAAAAATAAAAAAAAAAAACACGGACGAGAGATGATGTTCACACGCGCACAAGTGCGCAAACAAAAGGCGAACAGCAACACGAGCAGCCAACGGCCGCGAGGTGCGCAATATGGCCATGAAGCGAGTCGTAAAGAACAGGTGAAAGCTAGAGAACCAAACTATACACTCTCACGTTGTCTTCCACTAATTAATCTCTTTTTTTCGGATTTTTATAGTTACGTTGCAAGCAAAATTCTGCTAGCAACAGCAGCAGTGGCTTTTGCAGCGGCATTACCGGCGCAAACAGCAGCGGCAGCAGTGTCACCGCAATGAGCAGTGCTTGTGCTCGAGACAGAGATCGAGATAGAGACTGTGATAATCAGCATCATTATCATCATCATTATCAACATTACTGCACGCAGCATTCCTTCGAACTGCCGCGTCAACTCTCCAAGGAAGATGCGTATTCGCCCCCCAAAGAAAGAGATCGAGATCGTGAACGTGATCGTGGCGGCATTAGCGGCATTAGTGGTGCCGGCTCCATTGGTCGTCGCACATGCCCACGCAGTATTACAAACAGACGTGGTGCCATTAAACAGCAAAAGTTTGTACAGAACTTCTTTTGCACAATATTTTGTGTTTTGTTTTATAATACATTTTTACATCTTTTTACTTGTAGAACCCATGACATCAATGGTCACCGCTTCGTTGCGAAATTTTTTCGTCAGCCAACATTTTGCGCATTTTGCAATTTATTTCTATGGGGTTTTGGTAAACAAGGATATCAATGTATCAGTAAGCGGCTTAGCTAAGTGCCTTAAAATACGAAAAATTTATATAAATTGAGCCTCGGAAAAATATGTAACACTTTATACGTATTGCCGCTTATAGCAACCTTTAAGCAGAGAATATTTATTTAATGGCAGAACCAGGCAACGGCGGGCAACGTGTGTTGGAAGGCAAACTGCTATAAGTCACTCTGCCAGACAATATATGCATGCTTTTCATACCAATAGCTTGTCTTTATTTAAATTTCGGTTTTATTTTTTTGTGTATGCGCTTTTGATGAGATCTCAAATGATATTGTTTCCCTTTCTGCCTATTCATATGCTGCTCACACCAATGCCTATTGTGAAGTTTGTCTATTTTAGGGTAGATTTTTGATATTTGATAAGCAATGAATTAATATCAAGGACACTTTTAATGTGTTAACATCTATAGCCGCGGTAGAGTGAATTTAAAAATTAATGCAAAATCGCGCAACAATTTCATCGCGAAACCAAACGTTTTCTTGCTTATATCAGAGAATATGTATACTAAGAAGGCGCATCTCATACAAACTGCTTGTCAAGTTGAAATGACAAAATCAGGCAGCGGCGGGCAGCGTGTGTTGGAAGTGAAACTGCTATAACACCCTCTGTCGGAAAATATTTTCTGCTCTTTGTGTTTGTGTTTCTTTCCTTTGCTATACATGTGCTGCTCGCACTCATGCTTTGATGACAATTGCTTGTCTTTATTTTGATCTTAGTTTGAATTTTTTTATGTATGCGTTTTTGATGAGATTTCAATTGATATTGTTTCCCTTTCTGCCCATTCGTATGCTGCTCGCACTAATATCAGAGAATATGTATAATAAGAAGATGCATGACCCCGTTGAAAACGTTTCCACCTGGGTCCTGCCGCCAGGACCCTGCCGTAAGATGGCATGGGACCCGGACTTTATCGTAAGGTGGCATATATTTTTTCTTGTTTGTAGTTGTTGGACTAGCCCAATGCTTACATTTGTTGTTGCGGTTTTTTTCTTTTTCAGTGCTAGTTGTATGTGTGTGGTGATTGTCTTCATATACAAAGCCTTTTTTTGATTGTAGTTGTTTGGCTTGCCGAATGCTTACATTTTGTTGTTGCTCATTTTTTTCTAGTTGTCATGTGCGTGGCGATGGCCATTTTTTTGGCAATTCAAGAATGTTGTTGTTGTTGAATTTGGTGTGTGCGCAAATTTCTTGCTGCAGACCATTCCTTTGCTTGCTACATTTTATGAGTGCCTGGTATGAAAAGTCGCTGCTCGACGGTACCGTCTGAAATACACGTGTTTGTGTGTGCATGCAGAAAACAATTTTAGAAGTTTGAATTGCCAAGCTAGCTCATATTTCTTCGTTTTGAGAAACTATTTTACTTTTTCTTAATTGCTACGGGCATTTCATTCTGCTTTTGATGTGTGCCTGGTATGAAAATTCGTTCACCGAGCGTACCGTTTGAAATACATGAGTTTGTGTGTGCGTGCAGAAAATAATTTGTCATGATTTTGAAGTTTTAATTATTTCTTCGTCTACACAATATATTTTTGGCTTTGAATTGCTGCTGCTTCTTTATTGTCATATGCATTTCATTCTGCTTTTCATGCGTGTCTGGTACAAAAAGACAGTCGAATTGACAATATTCTTCACCAATAATGCGTAATTATTGCAAAATATTCTAATTGGCTCTGACTTTTTGAATGCACACAGCCAAAGCGTGAAGAAGCAGCTTTCAGAAAATATATGCCCGTAACAATAAAGAAGCAGAGCCAATATTTTATAAAAAGCGAGAAAAATAAAATAGCTAGACAATTGAAACTTCTAAAATCATGATAAATTTGCTTATTGTCTGCAGCAAGAAATTTGCTCACTCGTCTACTTCAACACCAACAACATTCGTGTGATGCCAAAAAAAATGGCAATCGCTACAGACATGACAACTAGAAAAAAAATGAGCAACAACAAATATGCCCAATCGGCTAGTCCAACAACTACAATCGTATGAAAACAAAAAAGCATAAGTCAAACAATTAATAAGAGCGACTCCATGTGCAGGTCTCTTGACACTTAAAAAGTCTCTTGAAACTCAAATTAGAACAGTATATCAAATAAGTAGAACAGTATATCTAATATAATCTGCAGATAGAGGGCTGGGTCGTCATATGCCGACCCACATACAAATATTTTCAGAGGCCAGATGCGTCTTCTTATAACTTTATATTCACTGACAAAAGCCACACCTCGTGCGATTCTCTTTCAGACACATTGAAAGACTTGTGAAACCATAAATATTCCATACAAAAATATGCGCCATCTTACGGCAAATTTTTTCAAAGGGGTCGTTCGTGTTCTTATTATACATATTCTCTGCTTATAGGTAAACAAATGTGAGCTTGTTGTACAATAATGAACTCTGTGTGTCGTATGAGATGTTGTGTGTGCGAAATCAACTCTCGTGGGTGAATATACAATTTACGCATGCATCAAAAATACAAAGATGGAAGTAATGTTAAATATTTTCCAATACAGTACTTTTCGCTACTACTTCCATCTCTGTATTTTTGATGCATGCGTAACTCATATATGAAATACTTTGTATTTTGCTCTGGCAGCACTTATTGTGAGTATACACGAGGGTTGTTTCAAAATTAAAGTACCCACAGTTTTTACAGGGCTAAGAATTTTTTTTTTTTTGGATAAAACTATGCGGATTTCACACCTGGCGGTGGCAGTGAGAACGGATTCCATCTCGGACGGCTGTCAGAACGCAACTTAGCGTCGCAGCGAAACGATTGTTGCCGGGATCTAAAGTGGGGAATCCAGAGCGGTGTTGCCGAGCGGCTCGCGCGGCAAAGTTACAGTGTTGGGAACCTTATTTTTGAAACTTTCCTCGAACGTAACTTTTAAGCCCGCATGGATGCAAATACAATAAATATAAAAGCCAAAAATAAACAAATTTTGAGCATAAAATAAGCAAATAAGTGAGCGTCGTTTTGAACAGTGTTACAAAACATGTAAAAATAAAAATAGAATACAGAAAACAGTGTTGTTGCTCAGTATTTTCACTTTTTCTCGATGAAAAGGAAAAGTGCATTTTGAATGAAATTTGCAAATATTTATTTTGTTTATTTATACAAAAAAATTGAAATAACAACGTTAACACATGTACCCTGTGTTCGGATACAGAGTGGATTATTTTTATGCGAATTTTTGTATTATTTAATACGTAATTAATTTCTAACAATTGCAGATGTTTTCATTATTGCACTATATTTTTTAATTATAAATTAATAAATATTATTCAATTATAAATTAATAAATATTATTCTATTATAAATTAATACACATTATGATAATATACTTAAATTTTCATATTTATCCATTCATATTACTCAATTTATTAAATGCAGACACTTGTCAAAGATGGAAATAAATGGTCCACCAAATATTCATATTTAGCATAGACGGATTAAATTGTCTTAATTTACTATTTTGCGCACTCCACTTCAATCTCGAACGAACTGGTGTTTCGATTGATCGCCAGTTAAATTGAATGCATGCCAAATTTTTGTATCCGTATGAACTAAATAATTGCACCATATTTTAATAAATATATTTTGCACACAGTTATTTTCACAAATAATGCATGATTAGCGCAAAATATTCTAATTGGCTTTGACTTTTTTCATTCACACAGTCAAAGTGCTAAGGAGCAGCTTTGAGAATTTAAATTCACGAGAAAAATGAACTACAGTCGAAACTCGATAATCCAACTACTCGCTGATCTGAAAATACAGTAATCTGAAAAGGTTATTTTCATGCATTGGCTACTCTGTAATCCGAATTAATTGTAATTCTCTAACTCGAATTACATGTTTTCCTTATGTCTTCAGTGGATTTATATCGATTTATGTAACAAAATTACATATATTAAAACATCTCAGTCATCCGAAAAATTCGATGGTCTGAATTGGCCTACAATCATTACTTCGGATTATCGAGTTTTGACTGTATCTTCACAAATGAAACTTCTAAAAAATGGTAATCGACACAAAAAATGCTTTGTATATGAAGACAATCATCACACACTTACAACTTCCACCGAAAAATAAAAAAGCGCAACAACAAATGTAAGCATTCGGCTAGCCCAACAACTACTGTCAAAACAAAAAATTAGTATTTCATAAACAGTATAGTATATAAAATTATATTGCAATGTATATGAATTTTTTCAACGAGGTCATGCGTCTTCTTATTATACATATTCTTTGCTTTAAGGCTCGTATCGATCTAACTAGAAAACAAGCAAGTTGGCACTAGTGTTTGAAAATTATAAACATAGTCGTACTTCGATATACTTCTTTTGTACTCCATAATACTTGTTCCTTACTTCGTATAAACTTATTTCGCAGTAGTTATACCGTACTTCGCATATACTTCTGCACGGATCTCGTATCTATGTCTTGACGGCACGTTGTTTGAAATTTTTAGCATTCAAAACGTGAGCAGCGACCAAATGCAGAAGTTTTGTACCTGTGTCCGTTCGGAGCTATAGTCGGGTGCTCCCGACTAAGGAATACCACGTTCCCAAACCAAAATTCAATAGATTTTTATACCCTGTACCAAAAATGGTAAAGGATATATTAAAGTTGTGCAAGCGTATGTAACGGGCAGAAGGAGGCATGGCAGACCCCACAAATTATATATATTCTCAATCAGCATCGAAAGGCGAGTCGATCTAGCCATGTCCGTCTGACTGTCTCTGTGAATGCACGGATCTCAGAAACGGTAAGATCTACAATCACCAAATTTGGCACGAAGACTCTTCTAATCCATAGGCATAACGAGTTTTATTTTTCGATATTCGACCTATAACATATAGCTGCCATAGGAACGATCGGCCGAAAACCCATATTTAGTAACAAAAACTCTTTTGCTTTTCAAGATACCTTTACCATATTTTTGATTAAATAGTTTAAGCTAATGTCCAATTACATATCTCAATATTATATATATCAGTTTATTATATCATATAGCTGCCATAGGAACGATCGGCCGAAAAACAACATTTACTGAGAAAAACTTTTTTGTTTATTAAGATATCGTTACCAAATTTTGTATATAATGATTTTAAGTAATATTCAATCATAATCCCGAGTATGATAAATATCGGATTACTATATCATATAGCTGCCATTGGAACATTTGGAAAAATGGCTTTTACTAAAAAAAAATCCGCATTGCGGATGCTCACACTTTGCGCAGTGCACAAGTGCTTGTAGCAAGTGTAATATGGCTCTGCTTTCCTATATATTGTCTTTGCTAAATACAAAGCTTCAAACAACAAAAATAATATACATACCAACTATATTAAATGAGAAACATTCATAACGCAACGCATAATTTGCGTGTAATATTTTCATTGAATTTTAATATCGTACCAGGCGATCATAATTGCATAAAAGCAGAATCAGCAAACAAAGAAAATCATTAGCACAATAGCGGGGTCCAATCGCATTTTGGCGAGGGGAACAAGCACAAGGGAAATAACACAACAGACGAAAAGCGCACATAAAAAAAAAAAAAAACACTGTAACAAACAATTGTTTCATGTCACATTAGTGCAAGTAGCACATTGTGACGTGCGAGAGGGAGAAACAAAAGAAACGCAATCGCATTTGAGCAAGGGGGACAAATATATGCGTGGAAAGAAGTGTCAATTGCTGAGGAATATGACACTGACCGAAAACAAACAATTACCGTAAGCAGTATGAGCATAAGCAGCACATTTGAATAAGGAAAAGGGACAAAAAGAGAACAAGTAATGCGAAGTCAGAAAAGACGCCCAGTTTTCGCTTCGTCTTTACCCTGCCCGGCCGCACCTAATTCTAAAACTTAACAGTGATCGTAACATTCCTTTGGTGCAGTATCTATTTATAAGTTATGTCTGATCAAAGTTTTCATTTGAAAATAAAAAAAAAACTGTTGTGCCGCTTTTATGACTTGCTGTTGTGAACAAAAACCATAGAGCGAGATTCTAGGAAGCTGTTGTGCCGCTGTTGATCGCTGTTAAGCCGCTGCGTGTCGCTGTTAAATTGTCGCTTAACAGAGCTTTGTTATCGACAGCCTAAACTATGTCAAAAAAGTTTTTCTCAGTATATGTTCTTTTTTTGGCCGATCGTTCTTATGGCAGCTATATACACAATATTGGGATACATGATTGGACATTATCTGGAACTATTAAATCCAAAATTTGGTAATGATAACTTTCACTACGAAATGTTTTTTTGTAGTAAATGTGGTTTTTTCTCCGATTGTTCTTTTGGCACCTATATGTTTTAGGTTAAATATCGATAACTCAAAATAAACTCGTTATGCCTATGTATTAGAAGAGTTTTCATACCAAATTTGGTGGGGCTTCGAATTTCAAGCGAACTAAGTTTAAATGAACGGTCAACTACAATCTGTTAAATTTTGTGCAAGTTGCGTCATTTAGTTTGTGTTTTTCAGCCTTTTAAATCTGCCACCCTCATGGTGCACATACATCCGCTGAATGACATTGCGGGATAAAAACTAAATGTCTGTCTGAGCACCGCGCACAACGATCAACCATTCGACTTTCATTTACGCAATAAAAAATCACCGCTTTGTATCTGAACACGAAAGATGTGATAACGTTGTTATTTTAATTTGTTTGTGATATATAAAATTCATATATTTTAATTTTTATTATTAGTTTAAAATTATAACATTGTTTTCTGTATTATATTTTTGTATTATTTGAAACACTGATCAAAATGTAATTTTTGATTGCTTAACCCTTTCAAGACCGAATTAAAGTGCCTATAGGCAACATTGATTATGTAAAAATCCTGAGACAAAAGTCAAAAATTTTGGTTTACTAATTGGTTTCTCATCAATTAACTTATTTTATGTAAACCATTAAATGCACTTTTTGAGAAAACTAAATAATATATTTTATAAAAAAATATTAAATGCCCAATCAGTTTCCATCAAATGTTGCCTATTTTTGCTTCTACCACAGAATAGAAGTAGAATGTCATAAATTCGGACATAACTGCCGACAGTTACGACTAACTCCAAGTTTGGTAATCAAAAAAAGACCAAATAGCAAAAGGTGACCATTTATCAATTATCCATTCTCTTGAAACTCTTATATTATATTATTTTTATAGAATTTTTGTATTTTACAATGAATTTATATGAATTAAGTTAAATATAATAGTTTAGAATGTCATTTCTTCATATCTTCATAATAAAAAGGCATAAAATAAAAAAAAAAATTTTAATTACGTTAACTGCATTATTTGCTTAGCTGTCTCAAAAAACCGTGCAAAATAATGGAGGCAGTTAAGCAAATTCTACTCTATTAAACTTTTTGCGTTAAGAAAGTGACGGGCATATGCCTGCCTTACATTTTAACATTCATACCATACGCCCATACACAAGCACACGACGTCTCGTACGAACGTACGCAAGGACCGGACGACCGGACACAAGCATTGCTTCTGCATTTCGACGCGCTCCTACTTTCAAAGTAGGAAGTATGTGAAGTACGAAAAAAGTATCGCGAATTACAAAATAAATATATTCGAAGTACAAAATATGTATTATGAAATACAAAGGATTGTATCGAAGTTCGATTATGATCATAATTTTAAAACACCAGTGCCGACATCCTTTTTTTCTGCGCGCTTAATCAAGACCAGCCAAGAGACATGAGCCTTTTTAAGGCCCGTTGAAAGATTTATTATATTATTATACACTTATACTTTAGAAAATCGTATACTTACGCTTGAATAGGAGGTGCTTCACCTTTTGCATTGCTATTCCCAATATCTGTTGGAAATACAGCTGATCTATGCTAAGAACTTATCTGAAAATGTCTTAGTTATTTGTTCATTTATTATTATTTATTTATAATTTAATTGTGATCTCAGTTTGCCAAACGGCAGTGCACAAGAAATGCCACGAAAAACTGCTCGGCAAGTGTTCAGGTTCCGTTTTCAATTCAGCCAGCACCATTGTAAGTAAGCATCACGAATATGCGGAAATTGAAGTGCATTTATCCACTTTATTTGCAGCTGCTGAGAGAACGTTTCAAAATCGATATGCCGCATCGTTTCAAGCCCTACACTTTCATGTCGCCAACATTTTGTGATCATTGTGGCTCGTTGATGGGTGGCTTCTTTATACAAGGACTTAAGTGTGAAGGTAGGCGGAATGTTTAATTATAATCCATATAAATACGATATGTAAAAATGGAAAATTTGTAGTAGATATCCCTTTATTGCAAACGTCAATATGCAATCAGATTTGATATGAATTTTGTAATAAAATCTGTCAAACAAAAAACCTATATAGTAATAAAGCTATTTTTACTATGTGTCCAAAAAAAAAGTCACGAATTGTAACACGTTTCTTATGGCCAGTGTGGTTTTAGATACATTTTAAATTTATGCATGCAACGGAAAGCTTTCACTTACCGTTGACACAAACCAATAATAAAATCGTGTCGCGTATTTTATTTTATTTATAAATAATTAATTTTTTATTGTTTCTTTCTTCTTTTTATGCAATTTTTTAATTGTGCCAAATTACTTCTTGATGTCGTTTTATTTTGTAACTAAGCTTTTTTCGCTGTGTCTTGTATTAGTCGTGCTTAGTTTTCGCTCCGCTATTTTTATTTATTTTCTACGTATTAACTTGTGTTTGTTCACTAAGTTGTGCGTTAATAATACTTAATAATACAAGGTGAGTTCCAAAGTAAACAGGACTTTTAAAAAAAAGACAGAATAAATAGTTTTTTCGGCAAAATCAATTTATTTTATTCAAAATAGTCTCCTTCTGCTTTAATACAGCGTTTTGCACGGTCCAAAAGCATGTCGAACGAGTGTTTTAGCTCGTTGCCCGGTATGGCCGCCAGTATGCCGGTGCAAGCCTTTTGAATGGCCTCTACGTCTGCATAACGCTTTCCTTTCATCGGCAAATGCATTTTTCCGAAAAGGTAGAAGTCGCACGGTGCCATATCAGGTGAATACGGGGAGTGGTTGATGGTTAAAATGTGATTTTTGGTCAAATAGTCGGACACAAGCGTCGATCGCTGAGACGGCGCATTATCGTGCAACAAACGCCAACTTCCATCTTCGCGATATTCGGGCCGAACACGTCGAATACGGCGCACCAAACGCTTCAAAACTCCAAGGTAGAATACCGCATTAACGTTTTGGCCGGGTGGAACAAATTCTTTGTGGACAATACCCTTGGAATCATAAAAACAAATCAGCATTGTCTTCACTTTTGACTTCTCCAGGCGCGATTTTTTGGGTTTCGGCTCGTCCGGCGCCTTCCATTCAGCACTCTGGCGTTTCGTTTCGGGATCATATTGAAAACACCACGTTTCGTCTCCAGTCACAATCTTGTAAAGGAAGTCCGGGTCTTTTTTTGCCTCTTTAATGATGTCCTTCGAATGTTGAATTCTGAGCAATTTTTGGACGTCAGTCAATTTGTGCGGAACAAACCGTGCACACACCTTTTGTAAGCCCAAATGTTCGGTCAAAATGCGATAAATCGATGTTTTGGAGATGTTCAATTCTATTTCCATGAATTTCAATGATGATTTCGGCTGATTTTTTATGAATTCACGCACAGTTTCGATGGAATTTTCGGTGATCACGGATTTTGGTTGGCCCACATGTTCATCGTCATTTATGTCCTCACGACCACTTTGAAAACGTTGAAACCACTCGTGCACTCTGCTACGGGATAGGCAATCATCGCCATAAACTTGTTTCATCAATTGAAACGTTTCGGTAAAAGTTTTACCAATTTTAAAACAAAATTTTATGTTGGCTCTTTGTTCGAAGCTCATTTTCGCACCGATGACAAAAACATACTGACACTTAAAACGCAATAACCTCACTTCCAATAGATGAAATGTCATGAAATTTTTACTGGAAGTCGATAAACGATAGCAGATTCTAACGCACCAGTTGACATATAGATGGCGCCACTAGAGGGCGCTAGATTCAAAAAGTCCTGTTTACTTTCGAACTCACCTTGTAATAATACTAATTCTAATAATTATAGGTGGTGGCAATTGATTTATTCGGTGCTCTCTTTTGTGAACAAACAGCGAACATCTTTTTTTTTGCGCGAATAAAGTTTAATTGTTGCAAAGTGACTAACTGTATCATTTGTTTTTCATTCAAACTTTCACTTTCCTTTTTTAATACTTTCTTCTGCTTTTATTAATTTTAATTGCATACATAATCTCGCTCATGTCGTTTATGCTGATCTTAATGGTAGAACAGCCGATATGATTATCAAAAACATTGGTCTGCGGTGGACTTGTCCGTATTTTCGCTATACGGAAATAAATTTTTAAAGATTTATTTCGAAATCCCGTATTGCCTTTTCTAATTTGGTTAGTTAAGTCTTTAGGATCTAAACTTCAAACTTATGAAAAGTCTCTAGAAGAGTATAAATGTGTCGACTTGTCTCCTAAAAGGAAGAAGGCCAAATCTTCCAACAAAAACTAGCCCTTAATTGAAATAGATGAGCACGAAAACCTTAAGACTCCTAATTGCATTAGCAATGCAGTTAGTGCAGTTCTGCTTAAAGTATTTAAAATTTTTATGGTATCGATAAATAGGCCTTTGTGATTTACGTTTTAAAGACAACTTCATGTAAAAGTTGTCCGCGGCTCCGTTTCAAATGGTCCATTCGGAAGGTCCAATTTTGCGTCTTTTTTGAGCATTTCAGCCTTTATTCCACGAATTACGCGTCTTATGTTATGCTGTAAGGCTTAAATCGTGTTCGGCTTGTCCACATAGACTAACGACTTTACATAACACCACAAGAAATAATCAAGAGACGTTAAATCGCATCATCTTGGTGGCCAACTCACACGGCCATTTCGAGAGATAAGCTGCTCACCAAATTCATCCTTCAACATTTCCATTGTTTCACGAGCTGTGAGTTTGTTTCACGAGTCGCGTATCATGGCTCGATATCGTTCGCCGTTGACGGTAAAGTTTCTTCCACGGTCGACTTTGAAGAAAAATGGATCGATGATGCCACCAGCCCATAAACCACACCAAACTGTCGTTTTTTCGGGATGCATCGGTGATTCTTGTATGGCATGTGGCTGTTCATCACTCCAGATGCGACAGTTTTGATTATTTACGTATTCGTTGAGCCAGGTCGATTATGACGACCATAATATGGTCGTAACAAACGGTGAAAATTTTTCACAGAGCACTAATTTTGATAATAAATTTCAATAATTTGCAATCGTTACTCGTTTGTAAGTCTTTCCATGATTAAATGGTAGAGTATACTGAAACCTTTTCGATTTGACAGATGACGTTTGGACACAATTACTAACCAGTGCTGCCAACCTAAAAACTTAACTCTTTAAAAATCACCCTTTATAAAGAAATTCGAATTTGCTCACAAAAGGGCGATATCATCTTTTAAAATTATTGTTCCTGTTGATTATTTGGCCAAGTAATTGTATCGTTCATGAATACAACTACAAAGATCGGAGGAAGACACCATTGGCTGATAAGTTTGCTTCTAAAGTGGTTTCAAAGCAAAAAAAAAAAGAGTAATGTTTTTCCTATGGTATTCCATGCAAAAAAAATTAATACTAATCGTGGTGTAATTAATAGAAGGTGACGCCAAGGTGTTACAGAAATCGGACCACTCTCATAATCGTTAGCTGGGATTCTCATTAGAGCACCGCCATTATAAAATGTATGTATGACGTCGTAGAAAATAATTTTTGTTTTGTCTGATTTATGAAATTTTTACGTTGCACTAATATTCACGTGCATAACATTTGTTATTAAATACAATTTTTGTTTTATTTAATTTAATTAATTTTATTTGTGCATTGTATTTCACTATTTGTGCCTTAATCGCCGGCAGGTGCTGGCAGTTGGCTTGTGACGCGTTTAAACATACAAAAAACTATATAAAAGAATATATACTAATAAGTAAATAAATTAATATAAGGAATATTATTAAAAAATCAAAAAAATAAAAAAAAATTATTTCCAACAGCAGGTTTCGAACCACCGAACAGGCAGTCTGTAGAAATTAAAAAAAAAAAAACACTGTATCGGAACACAGGTAGATGTGATAACGTTTTGATATTTTGATTTGTTGTAATATATAAC
This sequence comes from Stegana nigrithorax, assembly GCA_037044495.1. NCBI lineage: Eukaryota > Metazoa > Arthropoda > Insecta > Diptera > Drosophilidae > Stegana > Stegana nigrithorax. The sequence goes on along the minus strand of JBAMBQ010000554.1, from coordinate 13,251 downwards.
ACTCTTTTCCTTTTTCTATTTTTATATGTTTTGCAACACTGATCAAAATATAATTTTTAATTGCTTAACCCTTCAGGACCAATTTAAGTGTAGGTAACATTGCTTTTGTAAAAATCCTGAGACAAAAGTCAAAAATTAATGTATAAATGAATCTACTATACATCGTTAGTTTAATTTTATTACAGAATTTTAATATATTTATTTAAACATAGTACGTAATTTCATTACTTTCTTTCATTATAATGTGACAAGTAAATTAGTAAGGCAAAAAATAAAATTAATTAAGAAAAGTATTAATGGAATTAATTTTTAGTTAATATTGGTTTTTGATTTAGTTTCTTTTTAGTACAGAATTTAGAAATATAATATTGTCAACAGTTTTGGGAGCAAGTCGATTCCTGAACAAAACCAAACAAAAAACCCATAATTAGCAGCAAGTGCCTTGATTCTGCATTTATAGGCCTATGTCGGTCCGGCCTTCTGTGCTGTGCGTTCGTTGCGCAAGTGCATCGTTCTGCGACCTTCTTGTGCGCTGACAAAAATTAGAAAAGCCAAAAAAGGGTCAGCTAATGATATGTTAACTTATTCGTTAGTCAAGTCTTTTGCAATGCGCGAAGAAAGTGATAAACATATGCTTGCCTTGCATTCCAACCCTCATACCATACGCCTACACACAGACAAACGGCCACACACACGATTGCACACAAAAACGGCAGCTAAGTCATAAAAAACTAGAAAGGCAGGGCTATAGTCGGGCGTAACCGACTATAGAAAACCCTGTACCGAAGCCAAAACTTAATATAATTTTTTGTTGCTTTAATATTTTGTATTCATTATGTAAGGATATCTCAAGAAAAAAATTTTTTTTTTTTTGTAAAAGCCATTTTTCGGCCGATCGTTCCTATGGCATCTATATGTTATAGTGCACCGATATTTATCATATTTAGGAATATGATTTGAATTTACTTAGAATCAATAAATCAATTTGGTAACGATATCTTAATAAACAAAAAAGTTTTTCTCAGTAAATGTTGTTTTTCGGCCGATCCTTCCTATGGCAGCTATATGTTATAGTAAACGGATATTTATAATATTCGGGAATATTATTGGCTATTACTTAGAATTGGTAAATCCAAAACTTGATAACGATTGCTTAATATACAAAAAAGTTCTTCTCAGTAAATGCTGTTTTTTGGCCGATCGTTCCTATGGCAGCTATATGATATAGTGAACCGATATACATAGTTTTTAGATATGTGATTGGGCATTAGGTAAAACCAATAAATCCCAAATTTGGTAAACATATCTTAAAAAATTAAGCGGTTTTTGTTACTAAATATGGCTTTTCGGCCGATCATTCCTATGGCAGCTATATGTTATAGATCGAATATCGAAAAAAAAAATAAACTCGTTATGCCTATGGATTGGCAGAGTCTTCGTGCCAAATTTGGTGGTTGTAGGTCTTAACGTTTCCGAGATCCGTGCGTTCATACGGACAGACGGACATGGCTATATCGACTCGCCTTTCGATGCTGATCAAGAATATATATACTTTGTGGGGTCTGCCACGCCTCCTTCTGCCTGTTACATACATTTGCACAACTTTAATATACCCTTTACCATTTTTTGGTACAGGGTATAAAAATACACGATTGCAAAAATGACCATCATATGACGAAATTAACCGAAATATCTAGAATTTAACTAGCTTTCGCATCAATTCAACCATGGCATGTAACAAGCTCACAAGCCACTCATGAACTACTTGTAAGTATTCACGAGTATTTAACGATGAATCACGAATAGGCTTGACATTCGCTGGCAATGTTATGTGTGAGTCCAAGCCGTAGCAGTACGTGAGTGTTATTCGCACTTACTATTTTATAAGCAAGTGTTTATGAATGTGGAGAATTTTTTTTTTAAGTGTGTGTTAATCTGATTTTATACACGAGTGGCTCATGAAAATGTAAGTAGATTCATAATATGAGCCATTCACTGCAGATCTGTGGTGAATACACACGTGCCGTATGAAATGTTGTCTGTGCGAAATCTACTCTGTCGTTTGCTTATTATCTATTCGCTCACGAGAGAAGTTCTGAAGTTCTAAATAGCAACTTTGTGGCTTTTAGAAATGGTTGCTTTGTTAGAAAAGGTGGTGGTATCCTTATCTCAGCTAGATCATGCAGACTTAATTAAAACCATTCATTCCCTTCTTCATAGCACTGACTATTTATTGGTCATGGGAGATTTTAATTTCCCTCTAGTGTCGTGGCAAACTTCTGATCTATCAAATGAACTTGTACCCGCAGCTATCTGTTCTTTTTTTGATTCAATTCTTGACAATTCACTTGAACCAATTAACTTTATAAGGAATTCTAAAAATCGTTTGTTATACGTGGTTTTTACTGATTGTTTCTCTTAAGTTTCATTAAGTAGGTCCACTCCGTTATCTACCCCTAAAGATAGTTACCACCCTACACTTCAGCTGGAGTCTCATTTGAAGTCTCCTTCTCTTTTTCAACCCACTGTAAAAGTTGTCAAGACTTTTTATTTCAAGAAAAGAGTACAGTTTTTCTTTTCGGAGTAAAAACATAGGATCATTTAATAATGTTATTGAGGAAACACTTCACCCCGTGGTCTGTTTTGAAATTGGACCCTAGTGTCAAAAATGTTACCTACAAAAAAAAATTACAAGCAATTATCAAATTCTAATTGATGCCTTGTTAAAATTTTAATTACATTATACAGATAATATAACTAATGTAGTCGTTTCCTTGATATCCCATGCAAAAAACATTACCACGAATCATGGTGTAGTAAATAGAAGGTGACGCCAAGATGTTACAGAAATCGGACCACTCTCATTATCGTTAGATGGTGTTCTCATTAGAGCGCCACCATAGTGTATTTTACTAATTGTGCCTTATTTGCCGGCAGCTGCTGGCAGTTGGCTTGTCTGTTTGTGGCGTTTAAGCATTCTCATTTAAAAAAAAAAAAACTTTATTAAAGAATATATACTAATAAGTAAATAAATTAAAATAAGGAATATTATTAAAAAAATAAAAAAAAATTCTTTCCGACAGTAGTTTTCGAACCAACGAACAGGCAGTGTGTACAAATGAAAAAAAAACTTTCGCCGTCGCTTTACCGATTGCACTACATCGCATGCTTGCAACACGCTGAGTAAAACGTATTATGAATTATTTTTTGATAATTTCGAGTGATCATCTTTGCTTAAAATATCGGCTCAAAAATTTCGGCTGAAAATTCTATGGCAAAACTGATTTTAGCCAATAGTCCAGCTTATAGACATTATTAAATGTCAAATGTAATTTCGATATGTTAAGTCTTTTACTGTCAAATACAGATTGGTCAGATGTTAATTCTATAGGTGATATTGAACAGGCTGCCCAGTTTTTTAAAATGAATTTACACAAACATTCCAATAAATGTATACCGAAACTCAGAGTTACTCAACAGTTAGATAGGCCACCGTGGTTTTCCCGCGATTTAGCTCGCTTAAAAAAAAAATTCGTCGATCAGGTTATAATTTGCGCCACTTGAGTAAGGTCTGTTATATTTCGTATTTACTAAAGTAAAATCAAAAATGAAACGGGACCCAAAATCTTTTTATAACATTATTTTAAAACCTAGGTGTAATACTTTATCATCTATAATGAGCCTTGATAATGCTGAAGGTTTAAATTCTTGTGGCATTTCAAACCTCTTTGCTAGTTTTTTTTCAAAGCAACTATAATTTTAGTTTGTGCAACTTTATACTCAGTTTAAGTGCAGGTAATTCTTATACAATTAATTGCCTTGTCATTGATGAGAGCCTACTCGGCTCCTATTTAAGTTCGATCAAACCATTGTGTTTTTTTTGCTGGCCCTGATAATATTCCAAGTTCTCTATTAATGTACTGTGCGCTTCCCGGGAAACCAGGTAGTAACGGTGGAGCAGAGTGAATCATTGACAACTCAGGTTCGAGTTGCCACTAGGCTTGATTGGTTCATTGCTAGAAAAGTGATCTCAACTGAATCCACAAGGTATGCTCTATCAGTGTTTAAAGACTACAAGTCGCCTGGTCCAGATGGGATTTTTCCAGCAATGTTGAAAAAGGGCGGAGACAGACTAGTGCACTCGCTAAAACATATCTATACGGCATGTTTAGCACACGGGTTTGTGCCATCCGCCTGGAGGGAGGTCAGAGTAGCCTTCATACCAAAACCTGGGAAAGACGACTACACCCTCCCAAAAAGTTTTAGACCCATTAGTTTATCATCATTCCTACTAAAAGGTCTGGAGCGAACAGTTGATCTGTACATTAGATCAAGGGTTCTCAAACGCAATCCTCTCAACATGAACCAGCACGCTTATCAGAGTGGAAAATCATGTGACTCTGCTCTTCACGATCTTGTCAATAAAATCAAGGGAGCATAGGTCGTGGTCATTACGCTCTGGAGGCGTTCGTGGACATAGAGGGGGCATTTGACAACGCAACCTTTGTTTCTATGTGCAACTCAGCGCATGCACATGGGGTACCTAGTACTCTTGTGAGATGGATACACAACATGTTGGCTAACAGAATAATTCAAACGGGAACAGACGAAGACAAGGTCACCATAAGCGTGCAGAAAGGCTGTCCGCAAGGCGGAGTCCTCTCCCCGCTACTCTGGTGCTTTGTAGTCAACTCCTTACTAGAAGAGGTCTCAGGACCCAACGTACACATACAAGCGTACGCTGATGATGTTTGCCTACTTACATCAAACAAGTCATTAGGAACTGCTTGCAACCACTTGCAAGTGGCCATTGACAAGCTTGATGAGTGGTGTAACCGACACGGTCTGTCTGTCAACCCTAACAAAACGAGTATAATACTGTTTACTAGGAAGAGACAGACGGACAGCATCCTACCCATCAGGCTGAACGGATGCACACTAGAGATACACAGCGAAGGGAAATATCTAGGGGTCACTCTAGATAAAAAGCTAAGCTGGAAGGCTCATGTTAAATCCCGAATATCAAAAGCTCGCAGCACCTTCTGGCAGTGTAGACGAGCTTTTGGTAAAACATGGGGTTTGAAACCTAAGATACTACATTGGTTATACACAACTACAATCAGACCAATCTTAACCTACGCAGCTGTAGTATGGTGGCCAAGAACCTGTCTCAAAATGTCAATCAAGGCGCTAAACAAGCTGCAAAGAGAAGTCTGCTTGGGCATTACCGGAGCCATTTGCACCCCAGCCGCGGACTCTCTTAATGGGCTGTTGAATTTGCTACCGCTGAACTTGGTAATTCAGAAGGAAGTACTGAAAACAGCATACAGACTACGACGTAACGGAGTCTGGAATTCCGTAGAAGAATTTAACCATGGTAAAATATTGGAAAAGTTCGATAGACATGGTTCACTATTGTCTCTACCTTCTTATATTATACCACTGACAGTTTACCTGCGGAAAGGTTACAAAGTGGAGCTCACGCATAGAGAAAGAAGGATTCAACTACAGGAACTCCTTGATAGCTTCACAATTGTAATCTATACTGACGGCTCCCTCCCAACAGAAAGAACTGGCGTGGGTTGGTTCCTCAACAAGTTAGTGAAGGAGTCTTACCGACTTGGAAATCTAGCTACAGTTTTTCAAACTGAAATCTACGCTATTTCTCATGCAGCAGACTGGATCAGGCAGAACAGGAAACGCGGACACAACATTGCCATTTGCAGCGATAGTCAGGCGGCACTCTCGTCCCTGGACAGTGTCCAAGCTGAACAACATTTCTGAATGTAATACAAACACTCTTTTATGGGTTCCAGGCTACAAAGGCATTAATGGCAACGAAGCGGCTGACGAACTAGCCAGAATCGTTGCAACCACTAAACCTGTGGGTCCTGAATCCATTATTCCAGTAAGCTCTGCAGGAGTCAATCACCAAATCAAAAACTACATGGACAAAGTCCATAAGAGAAGATGGTTGGATAATTGATACCTGCAAACTTACAAAAGGTTTCTGAAAAGCGCCCAACGGCAAAACGGGGGAATTCTTGCTGAAACTCAGCAGGAAAGACTGTCGATTACTGGTGGGTGCCCTCACGGGACACAACCAGACTAGGAACCATCTTTCTAGAATGGGACTTGCGACTGACACAATGTGCCCCTCTTGTCTAGAGGAAGCAGAGACAACCGAACATTTGCTGGTCGGTTGTCCTGCCTTCTCACTGATAAGAAGGAGCACTTTTGGGTCAGACGTCAACAGACTGGACGACTTTCAGATCTTTAGGTTTAGACAAAATTTTTAAGTTTCTGAAAATAACTAAGAGATTTGACTGGACGGGGTAACATGGTACAATGGACGAAGAATTTGAGTGCTAGAAGGGGTTTTTGACTCACTAGCTCTAACCCCAAAAAAAAAAAACAAAAAAAAAGGTACTGTGCAGACACATTAGTTTTTCCTGGTCCTGCTCGTCTTACTCCGCTAACCACCCAGTTAGGAGATTCGCTAACTGTGGGTCAGCCATCTTCATCAGAAATTGCCTCAGACATTTCGCAACTACGCCTGTATGGACCGAAAAAGTCCAGCTCGCCCGTGTAACCGTCTACATTCATCTAGGGGAAATTGAACTTGACGCAATCTACTGCCCCCCAGCGTTCAACTGGTCCGAGAACGACTTCGCCACGTTAATGGATAATTTTTGCCGTAAATTCCTGGTTGACGGCGACTGGAACGCCAGACATGGACTGTGGGGCGCTATGAGACGCAACACAAGAGGATTGCATCTGGTCGGCCACATTCTCTCCTCCAACATCAACGTACTAGCCATCGGCGCTCCCACTAGGTACCCATTTCGCACCAACAACTTGCCCAGTTGCATCGACTTTGCTCTATATAAGGGTATACCCCACGTAAAATTAACATCCTTGAGTGTGCGGACCTAAGCTCGGACCACCTGCCCCTAATCGTGGAGCTTGACACGACCGCCGTGACTTTTTCACAGTCGAGAGGCTAATCAGCCGTGATACTAATATCGTCCTGTTCCAACGAAGCCTTAACGGCTCCATCCATCCGAACATGGGAATCACCTCAGACCAGGATATCGATTTCGCTCTGGATCTATTTGTTCGTAAAATCCATAGCGCAGACCTTTACGTATGACTGGCGGCTCAAGAGGACTAACAAACGAACTACATATCCTCCTCTCAAGAAAGTGTCACCTCCGAAAGATCTTCATGAGCACCCAACATCTATAGGACAAGCTAGAATGGCGCAGGGCCACTGCTCAACGAAGCACTAAAGGTGCAGCGCGCCAACTTCTTCGACCATTTGTTAGAAAACATGGATGCCTATGGAAAGCTACCAGAAGAACTACTCGCCAAGCTGTTCGGCACCCCCCATCCTGTCCGCAAACGGTAGCTGGTGTTGCTCAGACGACGAACTGGCCAATACCTTTGCCACGCACCTAGCCGAGCGATGCAGGCCTACCTTTACTGCGACCACAGACGAGGTAACTGAAACAGAGGTCCGATTGACTACACCGCTACAAATGGACCTCCCTATCGCCCCTATCACCCTTGAGGAGGTGGATAGTGTCATCGGGCGCCTTAAAAAAAAAACTCCTCCGGCCATGATAGGATTTGCAACAACACAATCAAGGCACTGCCAACGAGAGCGTTTCTTTTTCTGGTGATGATATTCAACGCCAAAATAGCAGTGCAACACTATCCGTCTCAATGGAAGTTGGCTATTGTGATCATGTTCCACAAACTTGGCAAGCAGGACTACGACCCAACATCGTACTGGCCGATCAGTCTCCTGCCTTCGATCTCGAAATAATGGAACGACTGATTCCTGATTTGTGGTATCGCTGACACGCGGAATACTCTCCCGGATTACCAATTTGTGTTCAGATCTGGTCATGGCACTATAGAGCAGCTCCACCTAGTGGTAAACCACATCCTAGGCTCTTTCGATTCCAAAGAATACTGTAATTCGATCTTCATCGATGTCCAGCAAGCCTTTGACCGAGTTTGGCATAAGTACCTTTTAGCTAAGATCAAAGAAGCTCTCCCGGCTCCATACTTCCTGCTACTGCGTTTCTACCTAGATGGGCGTAAATTTTATGTCAAAGTGCGCGACTGCATATCCGCTACACAACCAGTTCAAGCCGGAGTGCCTCAAGGCAGTGTACTGGGACCCATTCTATAAAACCTGTTCATACTGGACCTCCCAACTCCTGACGCCGAAGGGACCACATCGCCGCGGCTGTTGGTACCTCCAGTTCCAAACTTAAGAAGCTGCACTGGCTCCTCAACAACAGATACAATTGGTATCGCTGCTGAAAAAATGCTGCTCGCATCTTACGCTGACGATGTAAGCGTCTTCTACTCCGCAAGTTGCGAATACGAGGCTGCTGACGGACTCCAGGAGTATCTCCACGCTTTCGACACTTGGGCGAACAGATGGAATATAAAGCTCAACACTGAAAAATGCACAAATGTCTGTTTCACCCTAAGATGCAAAAATCCGCCGGCCATCCATCTAAGCGGTGCTGCCATGCGACAAGACCACAAGATGAAATCCCTTGGACTCATCCTCGATAGAAGGCTCACATTCAGGGAGCACATCTCCGCGGCTGTTGTTACCTGCCGTTCCAAACTTAAGAAGCTACACTGGCTCCTCAGCAGCAGAAGCAAACTCCCACTTCGCAACAAGCGAACAATCTACCAACAGGTGGTTGCGCTTACTTGGCGGTACGGTATCCAAATCTGGGGTATCGCAGTAGCAACGAACCGCAAACGGCTGCAGACCATGCTGAATAAAGCCTTGCGCCTAATAACTGGCTGCAACTGGTATGTTCGCGGCTCTATCCTGCATCGAGATCTTAATCTGGCTACCATTGAGGATCAAGTCTGCTTTTTCTCCAGCAGATACAATGACCGTTTGTTAAACCATAAGAACCGGCTGGCCAGACCCCTCGCCACCTCTGTCCCTGTCTGGACATATATTCTAGAGTCTGGCTTCGGCCCTTGTTATTGTTATTTGTTATTTAATATTAATTATGTTTGAGCCTGGAAATCCTTTTTGGTAAACACGATCAAAAACTGGCGATTACCACTACACTAGGGGTCTCATAGCACAATATGATATGCTGATTAACGCCTAATGAATATTAATAAAAAAAAAAAAAAAAAAGAGATAATATTCCAAGTTGTGTATTAAGGTACTGTGCTGATACTTAAGTTTTTCCCTTATGTAAGTTATTAAAACTCTCGCACGAGTCTTCATCAGTCCCGTCGGTGGGGAAGGAATCTATAATTTTACCATTCTATAAAAAAGAGTAAAGTAAAATTGGTATATTTAATTATGGTGGTGTCCCACATGGTAGCCACTCTTTAACATTTTTATAAATGACATTCCATTAGTTATTAAGCACTCTCATGTGATTTTGCTTGCTGATGATGTAAACCTATGTTTTTCTCTTGATTTTCTTCATCATCAGAGTCTTCTTCAAGAAGACCACGATCTGCTTTCCAAATGGTGCATTGAAAATTTTCTTTACCTGAATTGTGAAAAATGTAAAGTAATGATTTTTAATCGTATCAATACCTACTCGTTATATACCTACTCTTTAATGATTCTATTTTAACACGTGTTCACGAAGTTAATGACTTGGAGTTTTGCTGAGCACGAAACTTTACTTTAGTTCTCACATTCTCATGATTACTAATAAAGCTGGAGATGTTATTGGCTTTAATAAAAGATAGTTTAAGGAATTTAATGATCCTTACACCATCAAGCAGCCTTTTACTTCTTTGGTTCATCCGATTTTAGAATATGCTTAATTTATTTTGAATCCCCAACTTATAACATATTCTGACCGTATTGAATGTGTCCAAAAACAATATTTGCTTTTTGCGTTGCGAGGATTAAACTGGAATTCGGCAATTCGTCTTCCCACAGACCATTGCCGCCATAAATTAATTAATCTTCCTACCTTAGCTAGTCGAAGATCCGTGTTGGGTATTCTTTTTCTTCATAACCTGATAAACGGCAATGTCAACTCCTCTTTTTCTGCTTGGGAAAATAAATTTTAACGTGCCCTCGCGTACAACAAGATTCTATTTACCTATTATAATAAATACTGCACGATCAGCTTTCTTAGTGCATGATCTCTTTTATGTTATGTCTTTAGCTTATAACTCTAACTATCATACATTTTCCAACGTAGCCTCTTCTTCCTCTTTAAAATCTTTTTTTCTCGTAGATTTAATGAAATTAGATAGACTTAGATACTTATTTAAATTTTTACTTTATATTGTTGTAATAATTTTAATTTAGTTTTTTAGTATTATTAATTAGTTTTGGACTCTATAAGTAAATTTAGTCAAGTAGATAAAGCAGCTGTTGACCATTATCGGCCGTAGCTGTGGAACAGACACTAGGTCTGGTTTCGTAAGTCCTCTTGTTTGGTAGTGCGCCATACCACAACGTCTGCGAAAAAAAAAATAACATGATACATTAAATATGCATTTTTTTGGCGCATACCGTCTTTTATTAAACTGCAAAAATCAACAAAAGAAGCAAAAATGCAAATACCATGAATAACAATCTGATATATTGAGTCTTTTAAAAAGTGCGGGGGTTTTTGATAGTGTTGTTACTCATATATCGTGCAACACTAATGCGATTGTGTCAACAAAAAAACAAAAAACATGTTTGAAAGAGTACATTACAGGCTACATTTTTTGTAAGGAAATAATCACGCAAATCACTCCGAGGGTCCGGCGTTTTTTCGCAGCATCCTTACCGTAAGCTGCACAAATTTTTCGGCATGTCTTGACAGGAATTGTTTGTTTTTGTTTCTTTTTTTTTTATTGATTAGGCGTTAATCAGCACTCAATTTGTTCTATGAGACACTTGGTGTAGTTGTAAATCCCCAGTTTTTACGGGTTTCTAAGTTTAAACATAATTAGCATTAAATAACAAATTAACATTAAATAACAAAAAGAGCCGAAGCTATACCAGACTCTACAATAGATGTCCAAAGCGATTTTGTTGGAATCTCCATATAGAGACTGACGTGGCCAGGGGTCTGGCCAGCCGGTCCTTATGGTTTAACAAACGGTTATTGTATCTGTTGTTGAGGAGCCAGTGCAGCTTCTTAAGTTTGGAACTGGAGGTACCAACAGCCGCGGCGATGTGGTCTCTTCGGCGTCAGGTGTTGGGAGGTCCAGTGTGAACTGGTTATGTAGAATGGGTCCCAGTACACTGCGTTGAGGCACATCGGTTGTGTAGCGGATGTGCAGTTGAGCACTTTGACATAAAATTTACGCCCATCTAGGTAGAAACGCAGTAGCAGGAAGTATGGAGCCGGGAGAGCTTCTTTGATCTTAGCCAAAAGGCCCGTATGCCAAACTCGGTCAAAGGCTTGCTGGACATCGATGAAGATCGAATTATAGTATTCTTTGGAGTCGAAAGAGCCTAGGATGTGGTTTACCACTCGGTGGAGCTGCTCTATAGTGCCATGACCAGATCTGAACCCAAATTGGTAATCCGGGAGAGTATTCCGCGTGTCAGCGATACCACAAATCCGGGCGGCGATCAGTCGTTGCACTGCTATTTTGGCGTTGAATATAATCACCAGAAAGAGAAACGCTTTCGTTGGCAGTGCCTTGATTGTGTTGTTGCAAATCCTATCATGGCCGGAGGAGTTTTTTTTTTAAGGCGCCGGATGACACTATCCCCCACCTCAAGGTTGATAGGGGCGATAGGGAGGTCCATTTGTAGCGGTGTAGTCAATCGAACCTCTGTTTCAGTTACCTCGTCTGTGGTCGCAGTAAAGGTAGGCCTGCATCGCTCGGCTAGGTGCGTGGCAAAGGTATTGGCCAGTTCGTCGTCTGAGCAACACCAGCTACCGTTTGCGGACAGGATGGGGGGTGCCGAATAGCTTGGCGAGTAATTCTTCTGGTAGCTTTCCATAGGCATCCATGTTTTCTAACAAATGGTCGAAGAAGAAGGTCTGGAATGGGTTGAGCGGGAATCACGTTGATGTTGGAGGAGAGAATGTGGCCGACCAGATGCAATCCTCTTGTGTTGCGTCTCCTAGCTTCCCACAGTCCATGACTGGCGTGCCAGTCGCCGTCAACCAGGAATTTACGGCAAAAATTATCCATTAACGTGGCGAAGTCGTTTTGGCGTCCTGTCACTTTTTAGCCGAGTCTCACTCAACAGTAGAATGTCGATGTTGTAGCTCTGCACGAAGCATTCAAACTCGTGCAACTAGTTGGAGACGAAATGTCGAGGATTGCGCGAAGAGCAGGGCCAGCGTTTGACTGCAGCATTTGTGACTGCATTTCTACGAATTTCTCGAATGTCTTGTTTAGTAAAGTAATGGAGAGTATAAGGCCGTCAAGTTTCGCCTCAGTACCAGTGTTGTTTGATTGCCAATGAGTGAATTGGGTGTTATCGTGTTGATGTTGGCATGCCTGCTGTCTTATAGTAGGCTGACTTCTGCGTAATGTGATATGCTTGCCCTAGAGCCGCTCCCGTGCAAGATGCATGTAGAGGTGCCCGTTAGGTGTTGGTAGTGAAGAGTGGCTGTCTCTTTGGGATTCCGCTGTGCTTTAGGTTCTACCCGGGCCTGGCTTGGGTTTACCTATTTTATGCTGGTTGCGTAGCACGTTTTCTTAATAGTATTTGCATCTCTTGAAGTTAGCAGGGTGATTGCCCCTGCAGTTGGCGCATGTGAACTCTTCGCGGCAATATCGTGCTGTATGGCCGTATAGTTGGCAACGATGGCATTGGATGATGACCGATGCGTTGCCTACATTACAACTTAATGGTGTGCTTCTCTGTTGTTTTTTGCCGGCTTCAGGTTTATGAAACACATATTTGGCCGATTACGCATATTTGCTGTTGCTAATTTTTTTCAATTTGTGATTTGCGTGACGGTTGCCTTTTTTTTGGCAATGCAAGAGTGTTGTTGTTGTTGAATTTGATGTGTGCACAGGCAATTCTGCTTGCTACATTTTATGAGTGCCTGATATGAAACGTCGCTAGTCGACAGTACTGTCTGAAATACACGTGCTTGTGTGTGCGTGCAGAAAAGAATTTGTCGTGATTTTTAAGTTTTGATTATTTCTTCGTGTACAAAATATATTTTTTAGTTTGTGTTGCTATTGCATATTTATTGTCATATGCATTTCTTTCTGCTTTTCATGTCTGACTGGCATAAAAAGCCCGTCGAATTGAAT